>PVKS010002653.1:67107-115235 GCA_004027875.1 Aplodontia rufa | reverse complement strand
TGTATACATACTTTGTTATCCAGGGGTAATGCCAAAGCATGGATGACCACCTTGGGTTTCACCTGTTGTAGCTTCCCCCAGAAGAACTCATGCGTTAAATGTGTATCTTGTGGAGGAATGACATCGGCTTCTGGGATGGTTCCCCCATATTCCCCCTCTCCAGTCTCCTATGAGTTCTTCATACACCCTCCCCCCTCCCCATCCCCCTTCCTACGCCTCCAACTATCCTAGGGAGCCATCCCCCTATTACTCTGAGAATCATACAATTTGAAGTATTATTAGGTTAGCCGTCTACCCTACTGCTTCCCCATGTATCCTAGCTTCCACAGATAAGAGAAACCATTCGGCCCTTTAGTCTCTGAGATTGGGATACTTCACTTAGCATAATTCTTTCCATCTCCATCCATTTGATTTCAAAAGCCATGATATCCTCTTCTCTAATGGCCGAGTAGTATTCCATTGTATATATGTACCAAAGTTTTTGTATCCACTCGTTGAGTGAGGGGTATCTGGGTTGGTTCCATAATCTAGCTATAGTAAATTGAGCTGCTATAAACATTGAGGAAGCCACATCACTATAATATGCTGATTCTAACTCTTTTGAGAAAATACCCAGGAGTGGGATAGCTGGGTCATAAGGTGGTTCCATCCTTAATTTTTTTGAGGATTCTCCACACTGCTTTCCATAGTGGCTGAACCAGTTTGCAGTCCCACCAGCAGTATAACAGTGTACCTCTTTTCCCACAGCCCCTCCAGCATCTGTCGTTGTTTGTATTCTTCATTTTTGCCACTCTAACAGGAATGAGGTGGTATCAAATTGAAGTTTTGATTTGCATTTCCCTTATAGCTAATGATGTAGAGCATTTTCTCATATATTCATGGGCTTTCTAGACTTCCACTGGAGAGAAGTTCCTTTTGAGTTCTTTAGCCCATTTATTGATTGGATTATTTGTGAGTTTGGAGTTTAGTTTCTTTAGTTCCCTGTATATTCTGGATATTAGCCCTCTGTCCGAGGTGTAGCAGGCAAAGGTTTTCTCCCATTCTGTAGGTTCTCTCTTGATGCTCTTGACTAGATCTTTAGCTGTGCAGAAACTTTTTAGTTTAATTGCATCCCATTCATTTATTCTTGATTTTACAGCTTGAGCCATGGGAGTTTTGTTAAGGAAGTAGCTGCCGACTCCTATATGCTGTAGTGATGACCCTACTTCTTTTTCTAGTAAATTTAAAGTTGTTGGCTTAATATCCAGGTCTTTGATCCATTTTGATTTAATTTCTGTGCAGGGTGAAAGATAAGGATCCAGCAGTTGTCTACATATGGCTGTCCAGTTTGTCCAACACCATTTGTGTAACCCTTCCTTTTGCCTGCCCCAATTTTTAATGGTGCTCACTGCTTAGATTACCTATCAGGGTAAATTTGTCTCGCCGGCCCATTTCCATGCACCTGTTAGATTTCTTATAGCACTTCAGTATTTCTAACAAAGAGGACCTCCCACAAATATTCTTTATTCTCAAAATATTATTGGGACCACAAACACCAATCCTGGCTACTCATGGTCATCATGTGGACCTTCCCCAGAATCCCTACTCAGTGAGCCCCAGGCTGAACCTCATGGTTTTCAAAACTCTGGAGAAGGTTTTAGGTGTAGCCTGTACAAGGCACTGCAGCCTAAGCTGCATGAAAGAATACTTAATGCAAACAGGACATTCCTGTTGCAGACATGGCTCATGTAGCAAGCTCCCTTGTGCAGACTAGAGGTACCAGCCAGGACAAGATCCAAAACCTCTCCCTGGTATCCGACCAGCACCCTATAAACCAGCATCTGTTCCAAGAAGTCACACAATGGTGAGAAAATGCCATCCTGGTTTTCCAAAAAGTACTGCACCTATCCCCCTCTATTACCTAAGCTCAGAGCACATGACTTGCTTACAGAAATAGAAGGTCACTGTTGCTGGTTTACTGTAAACCTGAGGATTAGTATGATCTGTTCATTTGCTGACAAACTTGTTCACTATTTATTTGTTTTCAAAGGTGAGCTTTGAATTAATGCAAGAGACCCTTGCAACTAACCCTCAAAGCCAGCTCCTTCTTACTTACTTCCCAACAATTGTCCCCAGCTATTTGGAGAAAATGAGTACTCTGAATAGTTTTGGAGATCAATGGTATATGTCAACCTGATCTTTCAGGGTCACCTCAATGTTCCATATGTAACTTACATATCAAAAAATTAGTAAACATAGATGGCAGGGGGTAAATTACTAGTACTACTAATTGACACTGGAAAATTCTTTGAAGTACTAGCAAATAGAAGAGAACATATGCTCAAAACTAGAAAAGAGGAAAAGTAAGAAGGTGAACTAAGAAGGGTTCAGTTAAGCCAGGCACAGTGGCACATGCCTGTACTCCCCCCTACTTCGGAGGCTGAGGCTGAAGAATCACAAGTCTCAGCCTCAGCAATTTAGCAAGACTCTTTCTCAAAATGAAAAATTACAGATAAAAGGGGCAGAAGATAAAGCTCAGTGGTAGAGCACCCCTGAATTCAATTCTGAGTCCCAAAGGAAAAAGAGAGAGAGAGCTTTAGTGGCAGACTGGGATTTGCACCATCAATAGACATCAGTGTGTGTATGCATGCATGTTTGTGCTAATGCATAGATGTACACAGCAAAGCCAGGCTACACTCCGGTCAGTGAAGTTGCCCCAAAACGCCATTAATCCCATGGTAAGCAATACACACACACACCATCAAAGGGTTTATTTCTCTTTTTTTGCTACTAGAGATTGAACTAGGGGCACTTTATCACTGAGCTACATGTTTAGTGCTTTTAATTTTTTATTTTGAGACAGTGTCTCACTAAATTACAGAGGCTGGCCTCAAATTTGTGATCCTCCCATCTCAGCCTCCTGAGTATCTGAAATTACAAGCATGCGCTACCGTGTCTGACTTTCTAACGTTATTTGCAGCTTTACTCCTGGAGTGCCCAGGCATTAGGACCTCAGATAACATCAAGCAGAACTCAGAATGTCTCTGTTTCAGCACAAAATGATTTGTAACTTTAAAAACACTAGAATTACTCAAGGTTAGAATGTTTTCTCTCATTTGTGGAAGCTAGAAAACAATTGGAAACAGACTGATAGATGGCTAAACTAACATGGATGAATTTTTACACGAGCAGGGGGAACCTTGCCTATGACGCTGGGGGATGAAGGGAAGGTAGCAAGGAGGTGAGGGGGAATAGGAAGAATATCAAGGAGGCTGGAGGAGGGAATATGGAAGTATCAACCAGTGGGGAACTTTTGATTTCCATGGGAAGTCCAACTGACACAGGGATTAAGTAGGAGGAAACATGGAATGGAGCGAAACCCAAGGTAGGGAGACCATGGAATGGCATCAGCCTTGGCTTGCTTTGTTCTTGTTTGTATGACAATTCCCTCCTAAATGTAAAACTATCTTGAACTAACAAAAAATGAAAAAAAAAACTAGTATTCCTATTCTACCCATTAGAAGCCTCCCCGCTTTTCCCAAATGTTTTTCTGGAATAGGGGTCTTTTAGGACCACAGATGGGAGATATGCATAAAACTGAAGATAATTTAATTCAACTAGTCTCTTGGGCACTGAATCTGATCAAGGCATAATGCTGAGAACAGAAGGAAATGCAAGGACAGATTTTCAGCCCCATGAATAAGGTCAACAGATACAAACATAAGGAATGTGAAAGTAAGCAAAACACAATGTAGGCTGGGGCAGGTATGGTAATATTTATCCACACACAATAATGAAGCTGAATTTACCCAAACAAGCCAAACCACACCCTTGGCAGTTAAGAGCAATCCCAGACTGAACCAATAACAGCAAGAATCTCCACATGAAGGCGCCCTCTGTAGACCAGGAGGAAGAACAACCAGTATCCCTGCTGTTAAATGGGAAACAAGGAAATAGATGTTAAGTGGTCCACCCAAGGTCAACAGTAGGAAAACTTGTCTTTAATGCAGGCGATTAGCCTCAGAGTCTATCATGCAACCCTTCTCTCCACAGTCACCCTGTAACCTTCCCAACAGACAGCCAAGAACAGCTTTATGCCAACAGGTGAGAGAAAGGTGAGCCCTGTCTGCGATATGAATAGGGCATGATCTTAAAGACAGGTGAGACTTAGAATAGTCTAGAACAGTGAGACTAATTGAGGCAGGCAAGAGAAACAAACAGTCCTTGATGTGGATGGAAAAAAACAAGGGTGTTCAGGAAAAAAATGAGCAAACTGGTTTGGCAAATATTGGCCAACTATGCCCCCAGCTAAGTCCAGCTTACAAGTATCCTGTTTCTCTAATCAGTGTGTGTGTGTGTGTGTGTGTGTGCGCGCGCGCGCGTGTGTGAGATGGGGGGAGTGCAGTCCATATATCAAGACTTTTCACACTAATACCATGGATTTTTTTATTTTTATTTATTTATTCATTTATTTATTTATTTTTGGCTTCTGAGCAACCAGCAGAGAGAGGCCACCCTTTGGCACAGGACTCTATCCCCAGCTGCCTGGCCCTGGAGGTGATTCTGGGCAGGTCATGACAAGCTAGAAAGGCTCCAGTCAAGATCAGTGTTGGCGAAAGTCCAGAGGAGAATCAGAATCAAACAGGATGAAAACTGCACCCAGAAGGCAGGTACGCAGGGAGCAGCTGCTCATACTAGACATGCACTTCCTTTAGCCCTGGCTGCTCCAATCATCACCTGGGTCCTGGTGACAAATGCAAATCCCCCAAACACCCAGACCTGCTGAGAAGGTCCCCATAGCTGTATGCCCAGGCTCTCATCTGAGAAGCTCTGCTCAGACACTTTGACCCTTGATCACCCTGAAGTATGGCCTGGCCAGACACAGATTAGGAAACAGCCTTGGAGACTTCACAGTGGTCCAGTGAACTGCTTAAACTCCCAGCCAGGAAGCTTGACTCTTCACTCAGGTTCATCTCACTGTACCCCATGCTTCATGATAGCTGCAGTGCTAGAACGTTCTTCGCCCCCTGAGAGTGACTGGCCAACTGTGAGCCTAAACCCCCACCAACCTTCGAGCCCAGCAAGGCATCCTATACTTGTTTAATGCCAAGCAGGAAGCCACAGCTAAGGAAGATGGAGGGAAGAAGGCCTGCCACCAATACAAAGCACTAAGGTGCAGCCGGGTGACTGTTAACATCAGCAGTGTCCACCACTTCCCAAGGGCTGAAAGATGGCAGGAGTCCAGACAGGTCAGAACAAAGGCCTACTTGCAGTGTTCCCTAGATCCCTTTTCCACACACAGAGGGTGATCTACCCTACTGGCTATGCAGAGTTCAAGGAGCTCCCCCTGCCTGATGCTGCTCCCCACCTTCCCACCCATGCTTCAGATCTGAGATTATACTTTCATTGCACACCTTTCTTCTCTTGGACCCTGTGCTTCCTTCTAACTGCCTGAGATATTTACTGCTTGCTGTGCCACTTTGGTCAGGGACCAGATGTCCTGTTCATGTTTGCACATGGGCAGCCTACCCCAGAGCACAGAGCCATGAATGCACCAAAACTCTGGATAATGGACAGATGGACCATTCAAGTCTTCGAGCTAGAAGAGGCTACTGGGATCTAACTGGCACTGGGGAGGAAACAGAGCTTTTCTTATCTTTATGGCTTTATCCCTCAAATAAAAGGTCTCATTTTGGGCCAAAATTGGGGCTTCTCAACCTTGAGTGGTGTCAGAATCCCCCAGAGGGCTTATAAGCACACAGGTTGCTGATGCCCATCCCAGGCCCTGACTGAGTATTTCCATTTTAACTAAATGATTCTCATGCCACAGCCTGTGTCTCAGGGTCACGCAATGACAGATGTTCATATGTCTACATGTGCTTCTATTTCCCATGTAGATTTTAGATTCCATGGTTGTGGGGGGTGTTGGTTTTGTTTTGTTTTGTTTTTTCTTTTTGGAAGGAAAGTAACAAATCATCCTTGCCCTGTCTGATATCTGGCCAGGCCCAGCTGGCAGTCTGGAGCCACAGCTAACAATCATTGGTCTCAAGTCCAAACCCTGGACCACTGCTCAATAACCACTGACAATGTTCTTGTTACTTAATCTAAAGCTCAGTTTTCTGATTCATTAAATCATTTAATGGCTCTGGGTGGGACTGTAGGAATAAAGTGTCATTTGAGTTTCCTGTTAGCAGGTCAGAGATTGTCACAGTATTCCCATGGGAAACACAATCAGAATAACCCATCTTTGCTCAGAGATACCGGTGTGGGACCTGAGGCAATAATAGCCCTAAAATGCTGTGGACATGATGGATTTTAGCCCATACTTACTTACGGCTTCTGCTATTACCTCAATTCTAGGGAGGAAAAGAAGAAAGGAAGAGGCAGGGAGGGGACAGGCAGAGAAGGAAGAAAAGAAGGAAGAAAATTAGGAGGGAAGGAAATTGAGAACAGAGGAACAAAATCCTTTTATCGCTACATTTAAACACACACACACACGCACACACACACACACATACACACACACACACAACACTAAAAACAAAACCAGAAAACCTCAATCCAAAGAACTGGGCAATGGGACAAGAAAATTCCATTTCCAAGCATTTCCAAGAAAAGATGGGCAAGGACCTAGTGCAATCTAAGGCACAGCTCAAACCCCACCTCCTACTTCAAGCCTTTTCCAAATTTCTCTGCACATAAAGGTCTTTCCTTCCATCAGTCAATTGGCCCATTCTACTTAACCCTTCCTTAGTCTGCCCAGTGGTCTCCATTCTGGGACACAATGCTGAGCCAGTCCACCAACATGAATCAAAAATTCTCTGAGTACAGGGATCCTCAAATTCCTTCATCACAAGGACTGGAATAGAGTGGTATCGTAATTCTAACCCTAATAACTGCAAAACAAACAAACAAAAAATACCTTGAGCAAGTTACTGACTTACTGTGTTGAATAAAAATTACAGAAGATCATTGTTTTGGACTAAGCTCCTACACAGGTCAGGCTAAAAATTAAAATGGAGTCACTCCTGCTAAAGTTCAAGATCACCAAGCTGAAACTAGGTTGTTTATCTGACCTTCAGAGAAATTAAAGGTAACAGCCAAACTTTTCCAAAAGGCTTGTTTTAATTGGCATGGTAATGAAGCTCCCTCTTCCTTAATCTTTACATGCACACCAACGTAATCTGAAATTAACTGATGTGAACTGTCAGTTATTTTTCCATTGTTCTGTCTCTCTGTCCTCACGCTACAAGGAAAAGAACTTTGAAATGTCCAATCAGCTTTTGGGGGTTTTTTTTCCTGCTTTTTTCCACCCTTCACTGCCTACAAAACCAACCTCTTCTGTTTGGCCCATTAGAATACCTGATTTGTTTTACAGAAGAAAAGTGTTGTCCAAACTAGAATTGGAAAAAAAAATTGGGATCATTAAATTGTTGATTTTGTACTTTGACAACTGATTTATGATCCACCTCTTTGTTAGACAGCACGCTCTGTGGCATCAGGTATTTTCTAGATTACTCAACACTATACATGAGTTGGGGCCTTTTTGCTGTACATGGACACTGGGACCACCAACTACTTCATGTTGATAAGGACAAGATGAGGCCCCTGGGAGCAGAGTGTTGGCTCAGCCAGGGTATTCCATCAAGTTCACACAGCCTGCCAGAAATTAAGTAAATGCCTATTTGTGGGTCATGAATTTTTAATTTCACTAACAAAAAAGAATTACAATTGTGTTATTATTTCCATTATAAAAATTTAACACACTAACGTAGGAATTTTTAAGAATTTTATTTTATTTTTCCTGCGGTACTGGGAATCAAGCCCAGGGCCTCTAAACCATGCTAGGCAAGCACTCTATCCCTTTCACGCACACACATCCCAAATTGAAGTGAACACAGCACACCAAAAATTAGCTTTAGAAAAGCGCAGTGATATGCTCCTGTAATCCGAGCTACTCTGGAGGCTGAGTCAGGAGAATCACAAGTTTGAAGCCAGCCTCAGCAACTTAGCAAGACCCTGTCGCAAAATTAAAAATATAAAGGACTAGAGATATAGCTCGATGGTAAAGTACCTCTGGGTTCAATCCCTAGTACCACAAAAAAATTTTTTTTCTTTAATCAAAAGAAACTAGGGAGTTAATATTCACAGAAGGATTCACAATGGTTTTCTCTAAATAGCAAACCTCCTTGGCACATATTGGGGTATTACATCAGTCACAAAAATTGTATTTGCCAACTTTCCAGGAGCATCTGCTATTTAAAGTAAGTCATGCTTCTGACAACTGGAAAGAATTCAGAGATTCTTCCAGAGGATACACCTCCTAAGAGTGGAATTACATTTTCATTTAGAGTTCCTTAAAAGAAAAAAAAAAGACTTAGACATGTTATTTTAATCACAGAGAGAAAAATGAAGCACAAGTGTGTGGCATCTGGCTGTCATCAGTGTATCTGACTTCTGGATTATTGGAGGAGGTATGTAATAGAAGAGAAAGTGACAGTAAAGTGATTTTGATTCCTGCAATTCATATTCCAAAAAGCATCTAAGAGGGTGGGAGATGTAGCTCAGTGGTAGAGCACTTACCCATCATGTGCAAGGCCCCAGGGTTCCATCTACAGGGTGCACACTTGCTTGCACACACTCTTAAAAAAAAAAAACTCTCAGTGTTTGGGCTGGGGATGTGACTCAGTGGTAGAGCATTAACCTGTCACATGTGAAGTCCTAGGTTTGATCCAGAGAGGGAAAAAAGTCTCTGCGTTCAATGCTTGGTTAAAAAAATAGTTTGTTTACATTCTTGCTTAACTAAGTATATACATATTTTTTAAATAAATTGGACTTAAATTTTGGGGTGCAGAAAATAGAGCTCAGTTGTGTGCTTTAAAAGCCACACATACTTCATTGCCCTGAGGTTCTGCATTTACAACTTCCTGACTTTTACAGTTTATATGCCCACAGGGCAAAAACACCTAGGAGCCCTACAAAGAACAGAACCAAATTTCAAAGGTGGAAAGGAATACCTTTTAGAACTAGGCTTTCCAAAGAACTTCTGCAAAGCAGCTCTATGTAAAGGCAATAAGGACAAGTCACTAAAGTGGGTGGAGAATCTACCTAGCCGCACAGGGGGGCCTCTGACATCCTCATTCCACCTGGCTATCAAAGCTTTGAATGGGCATGGTACTGGAATGCTTTGGGAGCAATTTGGGTACCTGTGTGTCATCCAAAGCCAGTGGCTCCTCCATACCAGGCTGATCAGAGGGAAACACATGTGGTCCAGTTCAGATAAAATACAGCATTCAACAGCTGCTGAAGGCCAAATTCAAGGTCACAGTCTCCCTAGATGCTTCATTAATAATTAACACTGGCCAGTGAATGGGGCTGTAATATATTAAAGACAAGGCTGAGTGCTTTATAAGTCTTATCTCATCTAATCCTAACAAGAGCCCTAGGCTATGGGAGCTGATAAACCCCATGGATAAAGAAACTTGGACAAACAGGTAAGCAACCCTCCCAGGTCAAATAGACTTATCAGAAGAAGTCTAACAATTTCTGCATTGATATCTTGAACCTCTGGCCACAGGACATTGCCTGGGCCTAGATGTCATGCTGTGAGAAATCTTGTGTAGTTTTGGGGTGTTAGAAGTCCTATGTAGTTGTCCAGCTGAGCCCAACCTGCAATTAAAGTTATCCCAACCGTATTAGTCCATTTTCTGTAACTATAATGAAATACCCAAGGCAGGATAATTTAACTAAGAAAAGAGGTTTATTTAGTTCACAATTCTAGAGGCTCAAGGGTTTGTCTTGAAGAACATCTAATGATGTCCTTCTTGCTGACAGAGTCCCAAGGTGGCACAAGGTATCACATGACAAGAGACAGGGACCTTGTCTGTGTGTCTTCTGGTCTCTGTCCTCTTATAAAGTTACCAGGATTCAATCATGAAAGCTCCACCCTGATGACCTTATCTAATCCTAATCACCTCCTAAAAGCCCCAGCTCTGAACACCATGATTGGACTGTTTCCATCATCTTAATACCTCACAATGAAGATTAAACTCAAGCACAAGTTTTGAGGAGATAAACCATATTCTCACTATAGTACCAACAACCTCAGAAAATGGGAGTGAGAAGTAGGCAGATGCTCCTCCCGTCATCCCTGTGGGACTCTGTCCAGAGTTTTGACAATCACAATAAAATGGTGGTTGTCTTGTGCCACTAAGCTTGGGGGTGGGTTGGCATGCAACAATGGTAACTAGAATCTTATTACAATCTGTGCTAATTTTATAGATGAGGAAACAAGCACAACATAATATAGGGAAACAATGATTCCAGCCTAGGTGTGACTCAAAAAACATACCTGAAACTGCTAAAGTGTACTGTACCACCCGCATGTCATTATTTGTTTGTTTGTTTGTTTAGTAGGGCTATTTCCAGCACATGTGATTCTGCGTATTTTAGAAGGTCTTTCATTTTCCCCTGTTTCGGGGTATACATGTCAGTGATTTTTAGTCCTGGGTGCACATCCTTAGCATGAAGGGTTTGTTAATCCCAGATGAAACGTCCCTGTATCCCCAGGGTTCTTGATTCGGGAAGTCTAGGATGACTCCAGAATTTGCATGTCCAAAAAGTTCCCAGGTAAGGAGATACTGCTGGATGGGGACCCCCCTTTGAGAACTGCTGGTCTAGATCTACATATCTCTGAAGGGGTAATGCAAGTTTCAAGAGGGATGCTTTTTTGTAACAAGACATCTTGCTGGTTTTATCACACACTCACATACACACACCAGACAGATCAGGCCAAAGCATCCCCTTCTACAATTTTCTAGGTAGTTCTCAGTGTAGTCACAGCCTGGCTTGGTTCTTTTTCATATTCTTACCACTCTGATATGCAGAGACTAGTCCACAAAGGGCAAAGATGTGGCTGGCTGATGAGTGGACAGGAATACCCATTTGAGATGAGAAAATTGCAGAAAAGCTGCTTTTCTACAAGTCAGTTTTCTGAAGCTCAATGTCTGGCTAAGGTAGCTCTAATGTCTTATGTTCTAAGAGAAAGAAAAAGGACACAGAATTCTTTACTGACCATCCCTGAACCTAGCTGATGAAGTCCTTGCTTTGAGCCCCATGAGGTCCATCCCACTGTCTTATCAATTGCAACTGTGCAGGAGCCATTCATGGACGTTCCCAGCCGCCTCAGCCTCCAGAGTTCAGAGGCAGTCTATAAAAGAGCTGTACAGTTTCTGCCCTCTTGCTTCCACTTGTTGCTTTACCAACCCTTCAAGGGCACATTCCATCAACTCTGCAAACCTAAGGGTTTCTACACACACACACACACACACACACACACACACACACACACACACACACACACATCCACTAGTTCAAGGACATTTGCTGCTGACTCAGTTTTAAATAAAACACTTATCTAGTAAGTGACTCATTTTGATTAAACCTGCAAAGTAATATGTAATGGGGAGGGGATGCTGGCCCAATGTTCCTTTATGTTTGTTTGAAAAATACTACCTAAAATGTCATGGTTATTTCTGAATATACTACCTCCAAATTGCTACTTCTTGTTGATCACCAATAAGCAAAGAACCTATTCCATACATTCCAGCACTCTGTCCTCACAGCCAGCCTAACAGGTGAGCATTATTGCCCCATTTTTCAAGTGAGAATATCAAGTAGGGGGTAATGATACAGACATGTAAGCCCAGCAGCAACTTGGGAAGCTGAGGCAAATTCAAGGCCAGCCTCAGCAGCTTAGTGAGACCCTGTCTCAAAAAAAAATTTTTTTTTAAAGACTGGGATGTAGCTCAGGGGTAAAGCACCTCTGGGTCCAATCTCCAGTACCAAACAAAACAAAACAAAATTTTAAAAAAATAACAACCAATGAGGCTCAGAGAAGTAGAATACTTGGAATAGTGAAGTTGAAGAGACACCAGATCCCACCTTCAAGCCAGGCCTTGAGCAGAACATGACTTTGCCATGAATACATGCTGTCCTTTTCTTAAACATCCCCCAGACCCATCAAGCCCACTATCCCCATCCTGCAGGACAGCAACCCCACTTGAGACCCACCCCATGTGTCCTGCCAGCCCTGCAGTTTCTGAGCCTTCTCTTTCTGCCTCCTCAGTGCCTTTGATTGGGGTAAAGGTTCCACGTATAACTCCACCACCCAAATCTTAGCAGAACAGTATTGAATTCCAGCTCAGCAGAAATCAGAGGACTAGTTGACCGTTGTAGCTGGATCCTGGAATCAGAGCTCCACCAGATTCAAAGCTGGATTTGTCTTTTTTTTGAGGTGCAGCTCTTCCCAAATTCCTGAACAAGGAGATAACGGATTCCAGCCGCGAGAGCAGAGGTGGATGGGTGGAAGTGTTTCTCCTCCCCCGGCCACCGGCTAAGACTGACCGTTAATGCAGCAGTTTCTGTCCCCAGCCGCGCAGCAGCTGGAGGTGACAACCAACACACGTTTTTTCCCTCCCGCCGGGGTACTGAAGTTCGTTTCCTTGAGCAGCGCGCTCTACACCCTAACCTGGCCCCCAAGTATAGCCTGATGCTCCCTACAGACTTGCGCTCCGAGGCACTGTGGACTCCGGTAATTAAACCCTGGAGACAGTCGTCCGAGAAACTGCACTGGAGCGAGGCCAACTTGACGTGGGGCCGTTTCTCCACAGGCGCTGCTGCAGCAGGACCTGTGGATTCCCGGCGCGCAACTGGCCCGGCGGGGGCTGCAGTTCCTGGGACCGCGTGGGATGCGGGGCGGGAGACTCGCCTCAAGGTTGAGGGAGTGAAGCGGAATACTAGAACAGGGGACTGCTGTAAGGCAGCCGAGACGCCAGCTGCGATGCCTGGCTCGGGACCAGCTTGGGAACAGCTGCTGCCATCTGGGTCCCCTCAGGACCCAGGATGTCTCCTCAGGACGAGTGAGTTGGGGGCATCCCGGATCCCCCGCAGCCCACTCACCAGATACATTTAACTGGCCTCCCAGGAACCAGCCGATCTTGCCACTGCTGAAGTCGCAGTCCCAGACAGTGTGATAGGGGGTGTCCCACACGAGCGTGTCCCTCGCCAACGGTCCCCAGAAGGCAGCCGGCTCCTGGGCCGCCTGAGCGCTCAGCGCCGGGTATGAGCCGGGCTGTGCCGCGGCGGTGGCCAGGGCGCTGCCCGAGAATCTGGAAGCTGCCCCGCGGGGCGCGTTCACCCCACTCAGGGGCCGCACAGGCGGCCCAGGGCGCCTGCACAGGCTGCAGAGCAGCCGCCCGACGCCGCGGCCCAGGCTGCGCGCCGCCATCTCGCCCGACGCCCCAAGGCGGGTGCCGAGACTCGGGGCTCCCCTAGGAGTTTCCGCGGGCCCCGCCCCTGCTCCGCCCTCAGGCCACCACCCACTCCTCGCTGGTCGGTAACCAAGTGCTTGAGCCCGCCCGGGTCCCCACCCCTTTTCCAGCTCTAGAGTGGGGGCCAGCGAAGAAGGAGGGGAGCGGCCTGAGCAAGGGGTGCAAAAAGGGAACAGCGAGCGGATCTAGCTCCCGGACTCAGACTAGTCGGCTCTGCACCCAACTGCCAACTGGTCTGCGCTCCCTCCCTGACGCTTCTGTGTGTTGGGCTGTTTTGGTTTCTGTTTGCGCGCGTTTCTTTAAGCCAGGACGGCTTCTGCAAGTTGGTGGTAGCAGGGGCAAGTGTAATAGGGTAGCAGCCTCAGGGCCTGGGGCGCTTGAGGCTTCCTGGGGTGGGAACGAGGCGGCACCGACTGTAAGAGAAGGGTGGATGGAAGGATCGAAGCGCATAGGTGAGTCCAAGGGCCAAAGGTTGGTCAGTTCAGCATCTCAAAGGCTGAAGTCAAAGTTTTAATCCCTCTTTGGGTCCCTGAAAGTGAACACTTCACCAGGCTGTGCTGGCCTGTTCTCCACCCCACGCACACAGGCGCCCTGGAATAGTGGACTGAATGAACTGACTAGGACCCTCAAGCCGGAGAGAGGGCTGTGGAGGCCTGAGTCCAAAGTCTGGGGGCCTGATGTCCAAGTCACTCACATGCCGGTCATCATTTCCCAAGGGAAAAGTGTAATGGGAAACAAATGCATGCTCCTGCTAACTTCAGCCGATTTGGGGCGATAGGGATGTTCTACAAATTATCTAGCGTCTGTTCCTGGCATTTCTAGTTCTGTGACCTTGGGCAGGTTCTTTAACGTCTCTGTTTCATTTTCCTTTTCTTTCTTTTCTTTTTTTTTTTTTTTTTAACTGGATTAATACCTGTTTCTCAGAGGTTGTGGTAAAGAATAAATTAGATAATGTCTGTAAAATGTCTGCCTGTGGTTGGCCTGAGGTAAAGTAAGCTCAATAGAGGAGGTGATGTTTTGTTGAGGAGCCAAGAAGGTTAGAAAGGAACTTGTCTCTACCAGGTCCTTAAATATTTCAACACCCAAGAAGTAAACACATAATAAAGAAGGTAAACACAGAGGAAGGGGGTTTTGGAAACCGGTTTGTTGAGTTCTTTGGTCTGGAAAGAATTTCTTCTGGTTAGTTGTAACAGTTTCAGAGGAAAAGAGCCTGCCTTGTTCAGAGGGTCTTCGTCCAGCTCAGCCATTAGCTCTGTGCAGAATGCTGCTTCCTGCCACAGAATATTTATAAGGCAGTTACAATAGCTAGTACAACACGTGTCCTGCACTGTGCCAAGCACTTGACCTGCAGTTTCTACTCTAAGAGTTATCTAAGCTGGGCGTGGTAGCCCACGCACTCTTAGCTCCTCTGGAGTTTGAGGTGGGAGGATCAGTTGAGCTCATGAGTTCCAGTTCAGGCTGGACAACATAGGGAGACCCTGTCTCAGTTGAACAAGCAAAAGCAAACGAAAAAAACTGGCTAGGGTCAGAAACTGCAAGCCTCAACAAAACAAACAATAAAAATATGCAGAAAATTTTTAAAAATTATCTAGTGCTACCATCTCCCTCTGGTTATCAACCCTCTAGAGGGCCAAATAAGGAAACAGCCCAAATAAAAGGACTTAGTAAAAAGCACATGGTTGAGCTGGGTGTAGGGGTTCATGCTTGTCATCCCAACAACTCCATAGGTTGAAGCAGGAGGATCACAAGTTTGAGGCCAACCTAGGCAACTCAGTGAGACCCTTCTCAAACAAGTTAAAAAAGGAAAAAGGGCTGGGGTTGTAGCTTACTGGTAGAGTGGCCCAGGATTCAATCCCCAGTACTGGCGGGTAGGGAGAAAAGCATATGGTTAGCTAATGGAAGAGGAAAGCTAGCACCCAGCATCTCTGACTATACCTCCAACTATGCCTTCTGCTTGCCCTATGTGCTTGTTTTTAATCGAATATATAAAATCATAAATAGAGGAAAGATCATTACATGGCAAGTGGTCCCAGAGATGGTCACCAACATTTCTTTCCCTTGTGTGCACAGGATGGCTTGCTACTCCATTAAAACAAGAAGCCTGGCATGGTGATATAACTCTGTGGTGAAGCAAGAGCATATGCTAAGCATGTGAGAGGCCCTGGATTTGATCCCCAGCACACACACACACACACACACACACACACACACACACACACACCTCCTGTTTAAAAAAAAAAGAAATCAAAAGGGTAGCCTATTTTCTTCCACTTGAGTCTAAATTAGCCTCCTTGCTTTGACCAATAGGACCTGGAAGAAGTGATTGATGCTCTGACAGTTTTGGGCTTAGATCCTGAGAGGTCCAGTAGCTCCAGCTGCTATCACACAGCTACTATGCCTTGATGAAGCTGGTCTCACCTTCACACAGAGAGCAGAACTTCCCTGACCCATAACCAGAACCAGCTTCAGACACAGATGAGTCCGCTCTGGATATTCTGGCACCAGACACAGGAGCTTCACCTTGGTAAAAGAGCCTCCCAGTTAATTCACAGGATGGTGAGAATAAAACATTGTTTAAGCCACTAAATTGTGGGGTGCTTTGTTACTTAGTTATAGATAGCTTATACAACTGGGACCAAACATGTCTCACCTTACTGGCCTCTGCCTCTCAGCTCTCTATTGCTTACTTTTCATTTCCTTGACCTCAAAGTGTTATCCTGGGGCTCAGTCCTCAAACCTCCTCTCTTCACTCCCAACCCCTAGCAGGCAGGAGCCAGCTCTCTGATCTTTGATTCTCAAGTTGGTATCTGTAGCCAGGATCTTCCCTCCAAATTTCAGGCATATTCAAAGTTCTAATTAACATCTCTAACATAGCATGCCCTGGGGTCATAGAGTGGAAAACATATTTTTCTTGTTGTCCAGAATATACCCTGATCATCCTGGATTCTTTCCTCCCATAGCACCATGCACATTTAGCAAATCCCTGAAATCCCTGCAATCCTCTCCGGTTGCGCCCTTCCACATTCCCCTACAAGCCACACCCGTCTCTCTCCTTTTATCTTTTTTTTTCTTTCTTCTTTCTTTCTTTCTTTCCTTCTTTCTTTCTTTCTTTCTTTCTTTCTTTCTTTCTTTCTTTCTTCTTTCTTTCTTTCATTATTATTCAATGGGCTTCTAATTGCTTCTACCCTTGCCCTTTAGAGCCTAACCAGCAGCCAATGCAATTCCTTGTGAACAAAGGTCAAGGGCTGGGGATGTAGTTTAGAGGCAGAGTACTCACTCAGCATGCACAAGGCCATGGGTTGCACCCCCAAAAAAACACATGCACACACGTAGAGGTCAGATGAAACTGCTCTACAACTCAGAACAATTCAAAGGCTTCTCAGTTCCCTTAAAAGAAAGGCCACATCCTTACCCTGGCACACAAAATGTGCCCACAGAACAGGAACATTAGGATCACTTGGGCACTTTTTAGAAATTCAGACTGCCAGACCCCCATCCAGACCTGCATCAGAATCTGTGTTTTTTTTTTAATTTAGAGGTGCTTAGCTACTCAGGCACATTTCTAGCCCTTTTTATTTTTCATTTTGAGGCAGGATCTCACTAAATTGCTGAAGCTGACTTTGAACTTGAGATCCTCCTGCCTCAGCCTCCCAAGCCATGGGGATTACACCACCATGCCCAGACAGAACCTATATTTTAACACTTTCCCAGGAGATTTATGTGCACATTCAAGTTTGGGAAATGCCATCCTACTGGATCCAGCCTCATCCTCTTTAGGATCCCATCTCTTCCATCTATCCTATGGCTAAGTCACATTGCAGCTACACTGGGCTCCTCCTGTTCAACCATAAGCTATGTTCCCACCTCAGGACCTTTGCACATGCTGCCACTCTGCCTGAATTGGTTGGCCCTAGACCATCCCTCCAAGTTCCTTCAGGTCTCTTCAAACATCATTTATCCAAGAAATCTTCTATCACCTCCAGGAAATTACATCCTCATGCCCTAGTCCCAACCCCTGACTTTGTTTTTTCTGTAGTACATATATATTACCTCTCTGTTTATTTTTTTTCTCTCCTCTTAATAGGAGGGAACTCTTAGAGGGAAGTAATGTCAGTTGCCTTGCTGTGTCCCCAGAACCTAGAGCCTTCCTGTCATGTAGTAAAGACTGAATAGGTTATTGTTGAATAAATGAGAAAGACAAAACAGAAAATGCCTATATGATAGTGATGGAGGTACATGTGATGACCCCTACTATCAATTTCAATTGTCTAATTTTCTATACTGCTACAGTGATAAAAGTTATAAAAGTACTTGAACTTTCTCCCCCGTTGCTGAGGATTAAACGTATAATCCCAGTTACCTGGAAGACTGAAGCAAGATGATCACAAGTTCCAAGCCAGCCTCAGCAACTTGGTGAGACTCTTGCAACTTAGCAAGTCCCTGTTTCAAAATTTTAAAAGGCTGGTAATGTAGCTCAGTGGTAGAGCACTCCTGGGTTCAATCCTCAGACCAAAAAAGAAGAAAAGAAAAGAAAAAACAAAATAAAGATATATATAATTTCTGTTTCCTCTTTAGGCTAGATAAAAAGAAGCAATTACAGTAGTCTCAGAGCAACAAATGCCACATGAAAAACTAATAAAGTTGATTCTCTCTTTCTTTCTGTCTCACTGTCCCTTTCTCTTTTAAAATAATTAAAACTTTTTTAAAAAGAAGTGATTATGTATATATAAAACATTTCAGAACTAACCAGATGGTGCAGAATTGCACTTCCTGCTGCCCAATTTATACCACTGGCCACATGGGGACCTTCCTTCTTATGGTCACAGCCCAAGGCCAGGGTCATACTGCTGCCTCCCAGATGGCAGCCTATAACCAACTCCCCCAGAACTAGAAGAAAGGTAAGCCCCATCAAGTCCTATGTCTACACAGCTGTCTCCCTGGGGCCGTCAACAGTGACTCGAGAGAAGACTGGCATGGTGACACATGCAAGTCAAGAGACTGAGGCAGAATGAGTACAAGTTCAAGAGCTAAGTTAGCAAGATCCTCCCTAAAAATAAAGTAGGCTGGAGATGTGGCTCAGTGGTAAAACATTCCTGGGTTCAATCCTCCATAGTGGGTGGAAGGGGATAACAAAGAAAGGAAGGAATAAAGGAAGAAAGAAGAAAGAGAGAGTGGTCTAAGAGAGATGCAGGCCATCGAGGCAGCACAAACCACATTTTTCTTCCCTAAGCAGGACAACTGCCCACTCCAATTGCAGAAAGCCACAGGCACAGGGTACAGAAGTAGAACAGGCTTAAGGAAGTTTGTGTGGGAATCCCAGGCTTGTCTGCTCTCTCAGGGCTAATTTTTTTAAAGTTAGAGATGATTCTTTACCCTCACAACCCGCAGAGATGGATGCTGTGGTCCTCACTCTACTTGTAAGCCAACAAGCTCACAGAGGACAGAAGTGCACAGAGATCAGGCAGCTGATGAATGGGGAGCCACAGTGCTCAGCCTCTAGAGCTTACTGATTGAGCAGCTTTAAGTGTACCAACCAAAACTCCTTTGCCATTTGCCGTCAAAGCTCCTACCACACACATTACTGAACAAGTAGGAGCACTTGATACTCCTAAATGTCAAAGGACATTATTACAGCAATTTAAAGATCTCAATTGGCTTTATTTTCAATTCTAGAATTAGGTAACACTGCATCTCATAAAATAGATAAAGTGTTCTGATGGATGGAACAGAGCAGGTTGGGTTTTTTTTTTTTCAAAGAGAAAGGGACAGTGAGAGAGAGAGAGAGAGAGAGAGAAAGAGAAGCAATTTTATTTAGTTTTCATGTGGCTTTTGTTGCTGTGCACTTCGTTATGTATGTGGTACAGTGGTTTGAACCTGCTCCTAGCACATGCCAGGCAAGTGCCGTAACTGCTGAGCCACCACTCCAACCCCAGTAGGTTGGTTTTATAGAGAGAGAAAGACTGAAGAAAATGGTAATGAAGAACAAAAAGCAGATTGGGCATCTCAAAGTTATCTTCCTTGGAAGTGAGGCTAGGGAGACAGAACAGTAGAGAAATAACTGGTTCATATTAGGATGCTTATGGGGGCCTTTAAGATTAAGGTGGAGAGAACTTATCATGCCAACTGAAACTGTCGTGTTTGGAGTAGGGGGGAATTTGGCTATTATCTCTTTAATCCTGACTCCTTGGAAGATCAGATAAAGAGTTTAGTTTTCGTTTGGTGTCTTGAACTTTAGCATGAATGACTCCATTTTGACTTTTAGTCGGGTTCACTGGGACACAGTGGAAGATACCAGTCCAAAACAATGGCCTCCTCTAATGTTTATTTAACCTAAGAAACAGCCTTAGTTGAGGAGTTCCTCCCCGCAGGCAGCAAGGTCTAAGGTAGAGTCACCAAATCCAATCACTGAGGTCAGTAACCTCCAAAGGAACTATGAAGTTCTCATCTCCTCCTTCTTTCCTCCTGTCCTCTTGGACCCTCACTTCCTCCATCCAGCACACTTCTTTCCAATGACACAGGATATCTGAGAGGTCATTCAGTGCACACCACGCATAGTTGAGGACAAGGAATGACCTGCTCCAATCCCTGCACTCAACGGTGTCACAACCTGTTAGGGGTGGAGGATGAAGGTACAGCAGACACCAGTTCAAATAACTGGAATTCAAGGCAAAACCAAGCAAGGTGAATAATGTGCATGAACTTCAGCAGTCAGGGCTCAACACAGTTGCAACATGCCCTGGGCCTCACCATACAACGCCATACTCCATCCCTGTGGGTGAACAGAAATCATCCTCCACTCTGCAGTCAAGCCAGCAACACACAGCAGCACATAGGACTAGAGAGGTTTACCAGCAACAGTAGGAAGACATGGGAAGTGAAAACCAGGACCAATTATAGTCACAGAGTGTCCTTCCTGAAAGTATGAGACATCCTGTCTTCAAAGCAATTTTGCTCTGTGATGTTCTGAGGACACTGCAGAATGCAGCACAGCCAGCTCTAGCAACATGCTAACTAAATTCCATCAACACCAAATCCTGGTACTTTTTTTTTTTTAGGTCTGGGAATCGAGCATAGGACACTGCCCATGCTTCAGGCATTCTACCACTGGGCTATACCCCAATCCTTGGTAACTCTTACTGACCCACTTAAGCCCTTCGTGTTTAAAAACTGTGACTCTCCCCCGGACACCTGAGCAAATCCCTCACCGTGGTAGCAACACAGCTTGCTCTCAGTTAAAGCTCTCGTGGTTTTCTACTGTGGGTGTATTATCCAGCAGTCCATATCAGCCCATTCATTCTTAGCCAAAAGTCCCTTGCTCACTCTGTCCCTTGGAGCCAGACACACTGTTTTACCCTTCAAGCAGATATTGCTTGGAGGTTTGCTTTGCAATAGTCACCCAGGTTTCTTGGCTCCTCCATGATAAGAAACAAGGGCAGCCAGGTGCTGTGTAGCATGCCTGAAATCTCAAGAACTCAGGAAGCTAAGACAGGAGGATCTCAAGTTCAAGGTCAGCCTAGGCCACTTAGTGAGACCCTCAACACTTTAGTGAGACCCTGTCTCAAAATAACAAAAAGGATTGGGGTAAAACTCAGCGGTAAAACACCCCTGGATTCAATCCCAGCAAAAAACAAAAAGGCACAAGACCAAGGGAAGGAAACCAGAGAACAGTGTTTAGGTGTTTGGGTAGATGTGAGCAGTAGCCCCACTGCCCTGCCCCCAAAGGCAAAGGCAACTGAAACTGCCATCACCCATCTCTTCCTGTGGCCTCAGGAACTTCCGTGTGTGCCTCCCAGCCTCTCAGCTCAACCCAAGGTGAGGATTTATGATATACATTAGAGACTGAAACCATTAATGCAGGCGTTAGTCAGCAAACATGTGCTGATCACCTGGGCTGGACGTTGCTCTCTGGAGTCAGTCCCTGTGGCTCTTAACAAGAGACTATACATAGCCCTATTTTGAAGACACCAGCTGAGGACCCAAGAGGATGTTTATTTCTTAATCAGGAGCTACTATCATCAATGAAATTCTTTGCAGTAGATTTTTAAATGGTTAAATTGGCCAACACTGCCACCTGCTGGTGTGCTGGTGAAAAGTTGTCTTTGACATCGAAGCCGCTTTTTTTTTTTTTTTAATGGTACTGGGGGTTGAATCAAGGGCTTCCTGTATTCTGTGCACCTCTGAGCTACATCCCCAGCCCCAAAGGTACTACCCCCCTTTAATCCTACTTTTCCCTTTTTTGTTGGTGTCTTACAGTTGTACGTAATGGGATTTGTTGTTACATATTCATACATGCACAGAATATAATTTGGCCTGTGTCACTCCCTATCACTTTGTCCCGCCATTCCCATCTCCCACCCTTTAGACTCTACTGATTTCCCTTTGATTTCCATGACATCTGCCTCCACTTTCCTTTCCATTTTCCTCTCTAACCTCCACACATCAGAAAAAACATATAACTCAACCTTCTGAGTTTGACTTATTTCACTTAACATGATGGTTTATAGTTCCATCTGTTTTCCTGCCAATTACATAATTTTGTTATTCTTTATGGCTAAATAAAACTCCATTGTGTGTATATACCACGTTTTCTTTATCCATTCATCTGTCAGTGTACACCTAGGCTAGTTCCATAGTTTGGTTATTGTGAATTGTGCTGCTTATAAACATGAGTATGCATGTGTCACTGTAGTATGATGACTTCAGTTTTTCAGGACAAATACTGAGGAGTGGTATAACTAGGTCAGATGGTGGTTCCCTGCATAATCTTTTGAGAAAACTCCATACGAATTGCGCTAGTGGTTGTACTAATTTACAATCCTACCAACAGTGTAAAACTTCCTTTTTCTCCACATCCTCTCCAGTATTTATTATTATTTGTATTCTTAATTACTGGCATTCAGACCAGTGTGTAGTTTTGTTTGGAAATATATAAATGGAATAACTTCTCTGGTTAAAGGCAAAGATCATTGGAATGGATTTTAAGTCCCAGCTACATACTTCTTAATATAGTTCCTAAATCTAAAACATTCCAGAATGTTGCTAGTGGAAGAAGAGAAAATATTTACCAGCCAGATGTGGTGACAAACACCTGTAATCCCAGCTGACTGGGAGACTGAGACAGAATGGTCAAAAGTTTGAGGTAGCCTCAGCAACTTAAAAACTAGAAAAATAAATAAATAAATAAAAGGGTTGGGAACATGGCTGAGTGGTACAACACCCCTGGGTTCAATCCCTAGTAACATACACACATAGAATGAAAATGTTTACCAAGTAAATATGAGTTAAATATCAGTCAGAACGTACAGTAATGTTTACCAAATAAATATGGGTTAAATATCAGCCAGAATGCACAGTAATGTTTATCAATTTAATATGAGTTAAATATCAGCCAGAATGTACAGTAAGACAAAATGTAAGAGGAGAGATAAAAAGAGAAGTGGCATATGGTTAATGTTCACCAGGAAGGTCTAGGAATTCTTAACTTGCATATACCTATTAATACAACTCCAAAAATATGGACAAAAGGACAGAAATACATAGATAAACAGACGAGTGGGCCCTCACAATATTTTCAGTGCATGTATATACAATCTTCAAAGTGTCTCTTAAAAATTGGACAATTGGAATCACTTAAATTCACAAAAGTGGCTTAATTGTATTCTTCATTTACAAAACCAATCTCTGTGTGCAGATGGAATTTTAGGTCATTAAGATAGTTATTTCAGGTTCTATGATATTTTCTATAATGGCTAAGATTGGGGACTTTCCCATGTCTTACTGTCTACCCCCTTCCCACCCTTCTTCCTATCCCCTACCCCATCTTTGTCTGCAATGGGTCTTAGCGGCAAGTGCCTTGGCTTGGGAGATGATCCAGGGAAAGGAAGCAGGGACTGAGGAGTGAGGCAGGAAGGAGGGAACACTAAGCAAGTATTCATTTTCCAGTTTGTCATTCTCCATGGGCAACCAGAGCTGAGTCCCACCAGAACCTTCATGTTGTTGGTATAGAAGGACTTTAGAGTTCTCCATCATGGGGGTGGAGAGGAGAGGATTTATTACAGGAATTTACTCCTTCTCTGCTAATCATGAGCTGCTCACGTGCTGTGGACTCCCTGCAAAGAAATTCTTCCAGGTTATTCAGATAAAAGTTCTGGACATGGTCCTATAGTATCCACACTTCAGTGTTAGAAAAAAAAAACAGGCAGGAAGAAGAATGGCCACTGCAGCAATGGCTAGAGTAAAAGGTGTTCAAGGAGATGTGACATGGAGCGCAGGAGTGTCCCCACCAGAAATTTCTGGAATGACTCCTCATTGTGTTACTTGGTAAAATAAATGAATACATATACACACCACACATTCCCTTACAATACTGGGCTTAACTAGTAATTAATATGGAATCCTTGGTCCCAAAGGAGCTTCCTATCAATGATATTTAAAATATCCGAGGCTCCCCACCCCCCACCACACACGCAGACACACTCAACTGTGTCTCTGGTCCCTTTGTTCAGGAATGAAACGTTAGTCATTGTACAAAATTGGCAATGTTTTGAAGAAGGAAATTTAGAAGAGAAATGGTCTGGTTGATCAATGGATACAAAATACCAGACCACAGGGTTGAATTTAAGAGATCCATTGTACAACATGGCAATTACAGCTAAAAACAACATATTGTATTCCTGAAAATCTGTAAGATTAGATTACAAGTGTTCTCACCACAAAAAAAATTATTAAGGATGGCAGTTGAAACATATATTAATAAGTTTCATTAAGTCATTGCAGAATATACAGATTTCAAAACCTTTTACACCACAAATGCATACAATTTTTTGAATTAAACTAGTAATTAATTTTTTATTTTTATTTTATTTATTATTATTATTATATTTCTTGATACTGGGGATTGAACCCAGGGGCATTTTGCCATTGAGCTACATCCCCAGTCCTTTTTACTTTTTATTTTCATCCCCAGTCTTTTTTATTTTTTATTTTAATCCCCAGTCTTTTTATTTTTTATTTTATTTTGAGACAGGGTTTTGCTAGGTTGCTGAGGGTCTGAGTTGCTGAGGCTGGCCTTGAACTTGTGATCCTCCTGCTTCAACCTCCCAAGTAGCTGTTACAGGCATGTACCCCACACCCTACCAACCAATTTATTCTTAAAAGGAAAGAAAAAGAAAAGAAGTATTGTGGGAGAACTTTGGTGGAAGGGAATGAAAGAAGAGTCCTAAAATGTCAATGAGACTTCAAACTTTGCAAAGCCTGGAAGGGTGGAAATCCAGATAATTATGTGACTGAAGACAGCAAGGTCTTGGTTGAGATCAGGGATCAGTGAGGAAATGACCATGGCTGGTGATTTTGAGGGTGAGTTAGAAAACTGAACTTAGAAAAGCACAGAAATTCCTCTAAGAACAATGATAAACCGATAATTTAAATGGATACTAAGCTGGTTCAAAGTAAACCATATTAACCATGCTTGCCAGCAGGTGGCGCCAATTATCACTTAAGAAAAAAAAAGTGGGGAAGAGGCCTGGGATGGACTTGTAAGAGCTGGAGGCCAGGAAGTACAAAAAAGTTAGAACAAATGCCAGAGTATCTACAGTTTTCTCTTCTTCCTGTGTGGAAGCAGATCAGATTAACACTCAATAAGGGGAGGAGTTTCAGTTCAAGCAGTTTTCTGCATCTGTTTCTTGGACCTAGTTGTCATGAATGTGATTTTATTCCCATAACTAGGTAACAAACATGAAAATGAATATAAAAAATAAACTGGGAGATCAGTCCTTTCCGTTCTGAGGTTGTTGAACTTTACATTCCATGAGCCCTACAAGAAGAATTCTGGTAACTGTGATCATCAAAGGTCACAAAAAAAAAAAAAAACTGGCATGCCTGTTTTAGCAGAACAAAGCTATGTGAAAAATCCCCCAAAAGAATGAACTGCAGAATTAGAGGACTTTTCTGAAGGTGACTACAATGGTCAGCTTTCTGTTGCTGTGACAAAATACCTGGGGAAATCAACTTACAAAGAGAAAAGATTTATTTGGCTCATGGTTTCAGAGGTCTGAGTTCGTGGTTGCATGTCCCCATTGTTTTGGGCCTATGACAACACAGTACATCATGGAATGAGCACATGGTGGAAAAGCACATGTGTTTTAGAGAGCTTTTTCATTGAGCCATGACTGAATGACTTGACAGGAACAAATGTAGAAGGAAAAGGTTTAATAAGGGGCTCACTGTTTCACAAGTCTATGTCCAGAGAAGGCCGGCTCCATTCCTCGGGGCTCTAGGTGAGGCTGTACAGCATGGTAGGCTTGGCTCCAGGGAGCAGAGAGCTCAAGGTGTCACATCAGGAAGCAGAGCAGAGAAAGAGCCTCCATGCCAGATACAGAATATATATCCCAAAGGCATGTCCCCCATGACCCATGTCCCCCAGCCCACAAATGCCAGTTAAAGCCTATGAGGGGATTAACTCAATGATTGGATCAAAGCTCCTACAACCCAATCATTTCAACTCAGCCTTCACATTTCACACATGAGCTTTTAGGGTACACCTCACATTCAAACCATAACAACATGGTTCACCTCACAGTGGCCTAGAAGCAAAAAGAAAGAGATAAGCAAGCCAGGCTCCTAATAATCCCTTCATAGATATGTCCCCAGTGACAATTTTACTTCTACTACACTTCATCTCCTAAAGGATTCACTACCTCTGAATCACCATAGGCTGGTGATTACCCTTAACACAGATGCCTTTGGGGGACACTTCGGTTCCAAAACATAACAGTGATCATGCACCACAACAGGGTGTGGTGGAGTCTGTGTGAGCTCTGAAAAAATCAATAATAAGTCAAAAATTGGTCCTGTAAATAAGATCCTCAATGAGCAGAAGTTTAAATTGGAAAGCAAGAGGAGTATTCCATGACGGCTCTTGGAGCTGTAGGTCTCTGCTAGAGCTACAGGGAAATTACTGTACTCAGGACAAAACCGTGATCCCATCTCCAGGATTCTGAAAACCTTTGTGGCCCCTGGAAAATCCTACTCAGCTTCTAAAGTGAGAACCCAAGAATTTTGACAGCAGCAGCAACAGCAGTAGTATCTTGGGGGGAGTCTAGACATGCTCGACGTGAGCTCAGCAATAGGGAACACAAAGCAGAAAGAAGACTAAAACTCTAGACCTACAATGCATATAAAATTTGGACTCTGGAGCTAGGAATGTAGCTCAGTGGAAAAGCACTTGCCTAGCATGTGTGAGGCCCTGGGTTTTATCCCTAGCAACTTTTTTTTTAATTGAATTCTTAGAACACTGAGTCACTAAATGCTGTCCTAAACAGAAATAATTCTTTCCCAAATCATGCACATTGTTTCCTGGCCCACTCAATGGAACTGAACAACGATTTGGATGGCTGCTTACTTCCAAAATTAGTGCCTTCCATTTAGTTCCCTTTATTTAAAAAATTGTATCAAATCATTATATGCAATCCTGCTACCTCAGCCTCCTGAGTATCTGGGATTACAGGCATGCACCACCATGCCTAGCCATCAATCTTTATTTTACTTTGTTTTATTTTTTTTTCTGCAGTGATGGGGATGGAACCCAGGACCTCATGAATACAAGGCAAGCTCTCTACCACTGAACTTCCCCCCAGCCAAGAGGCAACATTTTAAAATCCTTTAGCTACTTGCTTCAGTGGTATTCTTGCCAAAAATGTACAACCATGAAGAAACATCAGACATTCCCACAATGAAGAATCGTTCTATGAAATGAGTGATCTGTGTTCTTCAAAAATTCAATAGTAGCCAGGTTCGATGGCGCACATCTGTAATCCTAGTTCTCAGTAGGCCTGAGGCAGAAAGATCAAAAATTCAAAGCCAGACACAGCAACTTAGCAAGACACTGTCTCAAAATAAAAAGGGCTGGGGATGTAGCTTAGTGGTAAAGCACCCCTGGTTCAATCCCCCATATCAAAACAATTAAAATTTTAAAAATAAAGTTTAAAAAAGTACATTTGGATTTAAAATTTCAAATTCTATTTAGGTTTATTCTGGCATAGCAGTGCACACCTGCAATCTCAGTAACTTGGGAGTCTGAGGCAGGAGGATCATAAATTTGAAGCTAACTTGGGTAACTTAGGGAGACTTTGTCTCAAAGCAAAAAATAAAAAAGATTGGAGCTATAGCTCAGTGGTAATGTAGCCATGGGTTCAATTCCTAGTACCAAAAACAAAAGGATATTGTATTGGGATTTAAATTATTGTATTTAATTTTTTCAAAAGTTGATAACAACTCAGATTAAATAAGATAATGTCCTTTTTGTTAGGAAATGTACACGTAAAAATGATCTTTTCCTTAGCTTTCAAGAATCCACATATAAGTCCATCAAGATCCAGAGCAATTTTATGGTATAATGACTTTATGACTTGCTTGGTTATTTATCTTTAATATTTCATGCTTTTCCTGGAGTCAATGAATGTGAGTACCATGTATTTTTCTAGAAGAATATATCCATTTGTAGATTTTATCTTTTCAATAGAATACCCATGGATTAAAATACAGAAGATTTTAAAGCATTTTAATGAATATTTCAGTACTCAATAGTGGAGTTTTTGTTTGTTTTTGTAGTACTGGGGATTGAATCCAGGGGCACTCTACCACTGAACCACATCCTCTGCCCTTTTTTAATTTTATTTCTTTTCTTTTCTTTCTTTCTTTTTTTTTTTTAAAGAAAGACCAAGCTAGGCTGCTGAGAATGTCCTCGAATTTGTGATCCTACTGCCTCAGCCTCCTGAGTTGCTAGGATTACAGGCGTGTGCCATCACTCCTGGTAAATAGGTATTTTCTTATACATTTTAAGTAGTCTTAGGCATGGAGCATAGAGGGCACGTACCTGTAATCCCAGCTCTTCATTCTGCCTCAGGCAGAATGATTGCTTGAGCCCAAAAGCTTGAATCTGGCCTGGGCAACTCAGCAAGACCCTATCCTAATTTTTTTTTTAAAAGTCTATATTAGTGGTTCTACCCTTATTCCTTTGCCATTTTCTATTTTCTCCTTTTTCTTTATAATATTGCCTAGAAATCTTTCCATTGTTTATATGATTTTATGAAGAACCTGGTGTTAAGGTTGTTTCTTTTATTTTCATTTTATTCTGCTTTTATGTATTTACTTCTCCTCTTTACATATTTCTTCTTTTATCTTTTATTTAAGGGCTTTTATTCACTTACCAATATTTCATTTTGAACATTGTTCCACATAAGTGAAAGAGGTACATTGTTATAATTTCTAGTAGCTGCATAAGGCTTTGTTTTATGAGTGCACAGGTTACAGGCTCCCTCCCTCAAACTTAATGCAGAATAAACAAAAAGAGCAGGAATGGGAGCAAGAATCTGAAGAGAACTTAAAGGATTGTATGCAAATCCTCCAGGAGGCAGAAGTTTGGCTACAGAGCTCAGAGCCAGGGCTGCTGTCTTTAGAGAGGAAAGGTGAAAGGATGACTTCTCAAGTTTTGTTCACCATCTGCTCCTCAGAGGTTGTGTGGGACTTCAGCCATGATTCACGTTAGCCAGAATGAACAAAAATGGACAGGGGTTATTGTTTCTACAGTAAGCAATTGGTGATATTTAATTCTCACAGTAGTGTGGACCGGCATAGGATGATGAGAACAAGCCAAAGGAGACAAACTGTTTTCCTCTCTGAACAGAAAGGAGTGCCAAACCCAACCTGATAGCTTCCTGTACCAGAGAAAAAACCTCAGAAGCACCAGCTCCACAATGCCTTCCCCTTTTCAGCCTTCTTCATAAAGCTCCACATTTTCCAAATTAGATGGAACTTCCCTCAGGACTCTGGACCCCAAAAGGTGAAGTAAACATGGCTGCTGCCCAATAGTAGTTTACAAACAACCCAGAGCAAGTGCTGCAGTCTGAAGGATAAAATGCTTTGGATGTTATGAGATTGAAAAGGGAGAAGACAGAGGGGAGAGCCCATCCAGGGATCAGTGATAGTGGAGATATGCACATGTGTAATGGAAGGAAGACCTTGAGAAGCAAACACACCACTGTTTATTTTAAAATAATAAATAAGTAAGGGCTCGAGCGGTGGCTCAGCCGTTATGGGGGTTGCCCCGCATGTGCGAGTAAGCGGAGTTCAAACCCCAGCACCATGTACACAAGGAAGTCTCAGAGTAACAAAAGCCACATGAAAAACTAAAATAAAATTGATTCTCTCTCTCTCACTGTCCCTCTCTCTTTTAAAAAAAATAATAATAAATAAATGGCAAAGAAAGGACAGGAAAGGAAATGCCCATGAAATCCAAGTTATTAAAGTGCTTTCAAACATAAATTTAAAAAGATCCAGAAGCCTGGACTGAACTTTGAAAACTGTTTCCAGATATTCAACTGTTTTTTTAAATATGGTCCCAGGTATTTCAGAAAGAGAAGGGGAAAATGGCTTTCTTTCCAATTTGCATAGCCTATCAAGTGACACTTGGAATATAAAAATTATTGCCTAACATGAAAATCAAAATGACCAAGACCAAGCTCAAGGAAAAGATATTATGTAATTCATTCATGTGTTTGTCTGGAATCTTCATTGTAAAGACATTTAATTCTTCTGGAAATTAAAAAATAATTATATTCTCTAATTTAGATTGAAGACATCAGACCTATCCTATTTATCTTCACAGTATCCTAAAAACCAAATCTCAAATGATGCCCAGCAAGCAATAATTTATCTTTTGAAATTCCACTCCTGCCTGCTCAAGTTCCACAAAAAATTATCAAACTTTTACACCAAATGAATGGTTCAAGTATCTGTAAGGAATGGTTTCCATTCTGGAATGAAATGGAATTTCCCCTAAATCATCCTTTTGTCCTCTTAAAACAAGAGGCCTTGCATTTTATCCTGACACCATAAGAAGAAAATTTAACTGAAGGTATTTGTCTTGGACCACTTTTGTCTTTTGAAACTGTCAGTGAGAAATAAGCACACTGTCAGCCTTTGTGGGTGGGACCTGCCTGTCTCATAAGTCTCTCACCTTTGCTGGCTGGGGCCCCTCCAGTCCCAGGAAGTCAGAGCAACCTTGAGCACTGGCCCCCTGGTGTGCTTTCTTAGTCTCCTGCCTGGCAGAGCTGGAGAGATCAATGGCCGTGTCTTCAAAGCCATTCTCCAGGCTGGCTTTGTCTGAGCCTCTCTGGGGTCCTGCCTGACTCTCATTGGAACCTTCCTTTTGGTGATCAGAGCTCCAGAGTCCTGGCAACTTGTCTTCACTTCCTGGTTTCCTTATCATTCCTATGGATTTTTTATGCATCCCTGGGGAAAAAAAAGTAAGTAAGTGAAAAAATAGATCTTTTAAAAATTCATTGATTAATTACACTTCTTTCTTATCATTGTTTTGTAAATTCCATTAGAATTGCGCTTCTCAGTATCTGTCTCTGGGGCCTACAGGACAGTCAAGTAGCTAACTCCCACCACTTGGGGTAGAAAACTGGTGTCTACCAACTGTAAATCTGCAAAGGTGATTTGTTTAGATGCACAGTGATTGGCCTTTGTTTGGCTAACACCGTAACTGGGCACTGAACCCATTTTCTTGTACTGCTGATGCCAGCAAGAATCCTCCCCCGCCTGCATTTGTGATTTCAGATGATTGGGCTTGAGTCCCTGCCTCAAATTCTCTCTTTAGTCTCTTCAGCCCTGAGGGCAAAGTCAAGAATATGTTAATCATTGGTTCTCCAGCTAGTACCTGGCAAGCTGTTCAGAAAGTGTTTACTAAACAAAGAAAACAACTCCTTCCCAACCTACAATACTACCGTGATCTCCCTAACTAATCTGCCCTCAATTTCTTATCTTGTGACTCATTCTTACAAGATGTGACCATGCCTGTTGGTCCCTGGCTACAGCAGAGTAGTAATAAGGGCAGCCTCAAAGTTTGAACTCCTCCAGCAGAGGCTATTTTAGCATGGAAAATCTGAGGTACAGATAAGTTACATGGCAGGTTGTTAATGGCAGAACCAGGACCTGGGACTAGGAACTCCTGAGTCCAGTGTTGGCTGTCTCCAACTTTTCACTGATCTGAACTGCTATTTCCAATTACCACTGCCTTAAACCGTACAGTTTCTAAAAATTCTAGAAACATTCAACCCTTGGGAACATAATGCAAATATATTAATCCATTCTTAAATCCAAAATACACATTTACCAAGGCAAACAGCAATAAAGGAACCTTTCCACACACTGCCTCCACAGTTCCTATGAAAAATAAGGCAATATAGTCCAGGCCCTACAATCCCTGTAATTAAGTAGAAATTAGATTCGGGGTCTGACCCATAATCTGAGTACCTGTATGTTGCTTTGTTTTGCAAATGTATGAACTCAAGGAAAGCCCCGCCCAGCATCTCTGCCACCCAAGAGCGCTTCCTGCTTACCCAGGAGCCAGGGCGCACAGGAGCCTTGCAAGCCGCCCTCGGTGGAATTGAGCACTGAGTCCGGCAGGGGGATGCAGTGTCGCACCATCGCGCCATACAGCCCGTACTCTGCCATCACGCTGCTACCGCCCCAGCGCTTCTCCCGCTTTCGCCACTTGGCCCTCCGGTTTTGAAACCAGACCTGGTTGGAGACAGGAGAGGGAACAGAAGGATGTACAAGAAGAGAGTCACAGTGAAGAAGAGAAGCGTGACCCTAAACTTAAAAGGGACAACTCTGGCAAGGCAGCGCTCCCATGAACTTTCAGGAGTATGCCCACGTTCCCTCCTACCCCCCACAAAGATCGTGGGGATGACGCGTGACTCACTTCCACTGAAAGTTTTTTTGTTTGTTTGTTTTCTTTTAAGAGAGGGAGAGTGAGAGAATCAATTTTATTTAGTTTTTCATTTGGCTTTCGTTGCTCAGACACTTTGTTTTGTACGTGGTGCTGGGATTACAATCCGGTCCTCCTGCATGCCAGGCAGAATCCTAAATCCTGAACCACACAGCCCCATCCACGGAAGTTTTCCAATGAGTCAGGAATGCTAAAACAAAAGCGAGGTACTTTTTCCCACATTGTGCAGAGGTTGACTACAGTGTTTTCTAAATTGTTGTCATTAATTGGAAAGAGTTCGCTGGGTCAATGATCCATTCTAATCTCAGGTGGTTGTATTGCTGCTATTTTTCATGAAGAATATTTTGTTAATACGACACTATACTGGAAGATAATGTAGCTGTTAAAAAAGAGCAAATCTGATTTTTAAAAAAGAACACAATTCTTTTTTCTTTCTCTTTCTTTCTTTCTTTCTTTTTAAGAAAGAAGGACAGTGAGAGAGAGACACAGAGAGAATCAATCTCCAGGGAGTCCTTATCATTGCTCTGACACCTAGCGGTGCACATGGGTGCCGGGGTTTGAACCGTGCCACAACGGCAGAGCCACCACTCCAGCCCCACACAATTCTTTGTGTAAATCTGAGTATACATATGTGCATATGTACATTCATGTACAAGCACATGAATATTCAGGGCACCGCACAAAGTGTAGAAAGGTCACATGGGGCTATATATGTGTGGGGTTTTTTTTGAAGATTTGATGTAGAGAGTTTTTAATGATATATCTTCATGTAGTTTCTAGTTGCAGCACATATATTGTATAATTTTGGAGATTGATTTATAATAAATAATAATAAAAAAAGAAAAAGCCTGAGGGTCCAAGGGACCCTTATTGTACCTTTAGTGTTGGAGCCAAGGAAACTATGTTGGGCTATTTACAAGTGGCTATGGGTTAGCTCACTGTGTGCAGGAACGACATGTTCTGGGTGTTTGGGGGAGGAAGAAAGAGGATACCAGATACCTGAATTCGGTCTTCAGGGAGTTCAGTTTTTATAGCCAGCATTTCTCGAGCATACACGTCAGGGTAGTGGGCCTTGCTGAATGCCTTCTCCAGCTCTTCCAGCTGGTGAGTGGTGAAAACTGTCCTGTGGGGAGCCCCAAAATACATGGATGGGCATGTGTCCACCAGGGAAGTCAGGTTTCTCTGCCTTACCCCTTGCAGTCCTCACCCTAAAAGCCACCTCATGCTGGGCAGTGGTGGAGCACACCTATAATTCCAGCAACTTAGGAGGCTAAGGTAGAAGAGTCATAAGTTGAAGGTCAACCGCAGCAACTTAGTGAGACCCTGAGCAATTTAGTGAGACCCTATCTCAAAATAAAAAATAAAAAGGGCTGGGAGTATAGCTCAGTGGTAGCGTACCCCTGGATTCAATCCTCATTATCTGCCCCCATCCCCCTAAAAAAAGCCATCTCATGATAACTTGATACGTCACTTCTGAATGGAAAATCTTGGTTTGAAGAAAGCAGAATTCTTCAACTGTTTCTGTTTTTCTTTTTCTTTCTTTCCTCTGGCTTTTTTTAAATTCATGGATGTGCACATGGTGCTGGGAATTGAACCCAAGGCCTTATGATTTGGGTTTTTTGTTTTGTTTTGTTTTCAGTACTGGGATTGAACCTCAAAGTAGCTACACACTCATCTCTTTTTTATTTTTTATTTTGTGGTAGGGTCTCACCTCTCTCACTACATTTGAGCTGGCCTCAAATTTGGGATCCTCATGTCTCAGCCACCTGGGATTACAGGCATGCACCATTGCACCTGGTTCTTAACTCTTTCTTAATGAATTCCATCAACTCCTTCTGACAAGACTCATTTTACAGACAGACAAAATCATGTCTTTAAAATGGTGCAAAGATTGTCCTGCAACCTCCTGGGAATTGCAGAATTATCTTTGCAAATGGCTGTTATGCCATTCTACTGCCAACCCCTGGGCCTACTATAATCCAAGGCCATAAATTCTCAGATCTGGTCCCATAGACATTAAGGCTGTGTCCAAGGAAAGGTGGTCAGAAGGGACAGCCTGGCCCTATACCTGTGCCGCCGCTTCTTCCTCTTGCCTAGGGTGGGAGATGCTTTCAGGTCACTCCTGTCTTCAGATGGACCATCCTCATCTGCTGGCACAAGCAGAAGATGACTCTAAAGGTGATCAAATTTTTAACTTATTTCCTGGATTTTAATGTGAGAGTTGAAATTATCAACCTTTTAGAAATGTATTTAACAATATGAGCTAGCATTTTTGCCACTTCCCAGATTCCAGGCACTATTGATTATTCTTCATAAAAAATTTTATAACTCATAGTAACTACTATTATTATTCTGTTTTTACATATGAGGAAACCAAGGCAAAAAGATAGTAAATAACTTGATCAATATCACATAACAAGTAGATGGTGTGAGATTCAAGTCCCAGATTGTGTGGAAGTCAAAGCTACTAGGCCACTAATTGAATGCTCTCCCCCTCCCCCACCTAGCCTCTAAATTCACCACCTCTCTCTGCTTCCTACCTTCTCATCTTAACCTCTACACCTGGATTTCTCAAAAGGAGAACTGAGGTTTGTGACATTAGAATCCTTGTGGGAACTGCATCTTTCCCTGATGTACCAATTTACAATCTCTTAAATTGGAATCCAGGAAACTCAATATTGATTAGTATGCCCAAATGATTAGAAGATCCACTTGAAATTTTACGAATCACTCTACTGTGTAGTGTGTTATTTTTATATCCATTATGTCAAAAGATCTAGATGGAAAGCAAAGTTGTCGGACTTATCCTTAAAAAGCATAATTCCTTCAAAATATTCAAATAATGAATAAAGACAAAAATAATAAACTAATGCTAGCTTTGCTCCTACATCAGTTAGCTCATCAGAAAATTTTATGCTTAGATTATAGCATTTAGTTTGTACTGTCCAATCTGGTAGCTATTAGACACATAAGGTTATCAAGTACAGAAAATGTGGCTGGTCATACTGAAATCTTTTGTAAATATAAAATACTCAGTGGATTTAGAAGATTTAGAGCACCCCCCAAATAAAATAGCTTTATATTGATTAAATGGAAATGATAATATACTATTTAAATTAATTTCACTTGTTTTTCCTTTTTAAGGCAAGAGAATTTTTCATTGAACATGTGGTCACAATACTATTTCTTTTGGACAGTTCTGCTCTAGATCTTTCTGAAATACCCTCACAGGATAGGATTCATTTTGTCTTTAATTTTATCAGTGCCCATAGAAGAAAGAACCCATACCAGATTCAAGGGGCACTAGAAATTGAACCTGGGGTTCTCTACCACAGAGCTAGCTCTATGCCATTCCCCAACACCCTTTTAATTTTGAGACAGTCTTGCTAAGTTGCACAGCCCAGGCTGGACTTGAAATTTTGATCCTCCTGCTTCAGCCTCCTGAGTAACTGGGATTACAGGATGTGTCACCACATCCAGCTGGGTTTTGAATTTTAAATGCAGCAACTAATAGATGGTTTCATTTTATTTTACAAAGAGATTAATGAAATCTAGCCCCTTTAAAGCTGAGTGCTCACCTGCCTGCTGATCTGGCACGCTTGGAGTACACAATGTACTCTTTTTGACCTGGTTGCTTGGATGCTCTGCTCCAAGTTCAACAATATAGATTCCACTAGGCTTACATTTTCTTATGTAATTGTCTTTTTCCTACCCCAACCCACCCCAGTTCCTTGCTCTCTCTCTCTCTCTCTCTTTCTTTTTATGGAATTTCGCTGATTCCTTCTCTTTCCCCCTAATCCACATCAACTTCTTTGAGGAAGTAGGTGTGCTCCGAAAGAAACGGAGTTTACTTGAACTGAAGTATGACGAAATCGGACGAAGTTGTTTTTTTTCTTACTAGTTAGGGATGGGAACAGAGTCTCCTGACTACCTTTTTCAGTACCTCGGAAAGGCAGACAGGGCTCAGAGACAAACCCACGTCAAGCACCATAATTAGGTTCAATCAGTTCAGCAAATGCTTTCCCGACCACGGGGTATTAGATTCTCTGTTGCTGGTGAACAAAACAGGCCCGTGCCTTCACGACCCACGACGGTTCCAGCCGTCTAGTAAAAAAGTCGTCTGAAGACGACTACTGAGGAGCCAAGGTTCAGTCTGGCACACCAGGTTGGCGGTCCCCGCAGAATGCAGGGGTCGGATTCCGGAAAAGAGGCAGTGATTTTGGGGTGCAGCAAAAGGCAATTGGCGCAGCTGCGCCAGTAAGCCTCTCCCAACAGGGCCTCCCTCTAGGGTTCCAAATTCCCTGAGATCTGAGCCCACGGTAGGGCAGGGCTCAAAACCACTGGGATTGGGGTAGAGAATTTGGGGCAGAAAGCGCGGGCCTGATTACCGGACGTCGAGACGCTCTCGCTGAGCTTCTGGCGGCCAAGCGCAGGCGGCGGGTGGCCAGGAACCTGCGGGCCTGAGGGCTCAGGTCCCCCAGGTGGCTGGAGCGGCACGTCGGCTAGGAGCAGGCAGGGGGCCCGAGCAGCTGTAGGTGGCTGTGCGCTGAAGCCGCAGAAGAAGCCCAGCCCCAGTGGGAGAGCCCCGCGCGCTAGGCAGGAGCCTCCAAACCCCGGGCCCGGGCACGATGTGGTCGCTGGGCGCTCGCAGCTTGATCCCGGCCCGGGGCCTGCGGGTGCCGGTAGGTTGGCTTCCAAGCCCAGCAAGTCGGTGATGGCAAAACCCCGAGGGCGCGATACGGTGGAGGAACCGCCAGGCACCAGCGCCCTACTCCCAGTGCGCCCATCCGAAAGCGCGTCCCGTCCGGTCATGGCCTCTCAGCCCGCTAGGCAAGATCCTCTCGGAATCAACTTTGCGGAGACTCAGCTCAGAAGACGCATTATATGCCCTGACTGCAGTCGGGCACGAAGACCTGGAAGGCTCCAATCAGCGTTTGGATCCTGTGAAGTGGGGACGCCACCAGTTCTCCTCCCCTCAATCGCCGCCCTCCCAGCTGCAGTCCCTTCCAGCACTCCCTTCGCATCTCTTCTCTACAGCTGTCCCCTAGCCCACCCCACACACATTCTTGGGCGGGGGAAGGGAAGGGACAACAGCTCTGTAATGTTTGCCTGTCCCTCTAAAAGCTTCATGCTCCGCATCCTAGTACATTCGTCTTCCTTCCAGACTGTCTGGTAGAGGCTCCACTCTTGACCGCAAGAACCGTCCCTGTCAGGACCAGATTGCCCATGAGACCTAGGACCCATTCCCAACCACACCCCTTCCAACCCTCAAGCTCCACTACCTGAACCAAGAAAACCTTCCCTGGAAATCTCCAAGAAGAAATAAGAGGAAAATGTGTATCTAATCCCTGGACTCTCTACCTCCAGTCAAATTCTCCCCTCACCTCACCCACTCTAATGTCTAGGCTGTAAGGGGGTCACACAAAATCCCTGGAGCTGTGACAGAGTGAGAAGCAGAAGCCTGAGTGGACCAGTGTCTGGCTAAAAAGATGGGGCAGGTACCAGGTTTAACAAATAATATGCCAGGCCCCGTGAAATTTGAATTTTAGTTAAACAGTGAATATTGTTTTAATATATGTACTAGTATTTTATACAGCAACCCTTAATTAGGGGGGATTGCAAAAAAAAAAAAACAGAATGCATCCACTGCACTTTCCTTCTTCGTGGAAATTAGCAAATTATTGTCCGTTTATATGATTATTCAAAGTTAACCTGATGTGAAAGTCCTATGTTTGTTAAAATTGTCTGCAAAGCACGTGGGCAAACCAATTCTGGCTCAGCTTTGGGACCACACAACCTCGGTGCTGGAACCCTGAGTTTACCCTTCCCAATCTAGAACTCAGAAACTTAATTCCTACTCTGGGAGGGCGGAAGGTCTGAGGTCATTCAGCAAGAGAGGGAGAATTCTCAGAGCTCTGTGAAGACGCTCGGCGGCTTCCTGCACGCCGGCGGGAGCCCACGCCCATCAAGTGGGTCTCTGGTTCCCTGAGAGTTGCAGTGGTTCCCTGCGCGTTGCAGTGGAGCCCAGCTAAACATACAGATTCATCAAAGAGCTTCCGATAAAGATAATTACAAGAGGCAGCGCATTAACTTTCCATTATTAAAGGAAGACCCAAATCTCCTCTCACAAGCCGTTCTCGGGATTAGCAAAAAAATAACTTTCCTTTGGAATAATTGTCCTTTGACTCTCTCCAGGTCCTGGTACTGCTTTAGACGCCGGCCCGGCGTAGTTTTCAGGTCCGCCAGGAATTTTCCCTAAATTTTCTGTCTGGATTTAGGGGAAGGCGTTAAAGATACAGAACCCCGGCAAGTACTCCTGCTCTTCTCCCAGCAGCGTGGTCATTTATAAATTCGAATTTAAAGGTCGCACTTAAGAAAGCTACCTACACATTCGGTAGCCCTTGACCAGGATGGGCAAGCGGGACAGTTGACTGTAAGGTGGCTCAACCAGGGTCACACGTAAGGGGAAGATATAAGAGGCTCCTGCTGATGAGCACGCCGCCAGAGGTGCAGACGCCAACACTTAACCTGGTCCAGGGGTGAGGGACCTTTCTCCCCTAGTTTCTGCCCGGGGAGGCAGGTCACCAAGATGACAGGTAGACTGCAAGGGATCCAGAGGTATAAAAAAGCCAGGGATGGGAACGGGCTGAATTTTAGCCACTCCACACGAAGACCACGACGCAGACCCATTTTGCAGATGCAAGAAAGTGACACTTGTTATTAACCTGGTAACACCGGACTCAGAAAAAAAGAAATGAGGAATGAGAAGGAGAGTGAGAGACCTGAGAAAAGGAGCCCAATTTTGGCCTCTATGGGAACTCAGAGACCGTGAAGAGGAGTGCCCCCTAGGGTTCCTCCAATTCCTGGCAGTGTCCTCCCCACAGCCTTCTACCATCTCAGTGGCAGGAAAAGGCCCGCTGGACCCCGACAGAATCTAGTTGGATGGTGGGGCACTTTCTCGTCCCAATCAACAACACTTTTATGACCAGTTCTCTATGAGAAACGCCTCCTACGCCCCGCCGCGCTAATCCGCACCCTCTCTGCAGCGGTCTCTTTCTATGACCCGGGGCTCAGTTCAGTGCCCCAATACCAAGGGATGGAGGCACTGCAGGGAGAAGAGGCAAAGCACTTCCCTCAGCACTTCCAAGATGAGCAAGAGCTTCCCATGTTTTAGGAGACGTGGAGAAGACAAAGCAGCAGTTTCCAAAACCCAGTCACATTCCTCTCGTCCACCAGGTGCCCCTGCAGATGCGGAGTTAGTTAATTTGGGCGCCGGCCTTTGAAAGACGGTTCTGTACCTTGCTAGGCTGAGGTGTGGCTTCACTCATCACAAGCAAATCTGCAGCCAGAGGCGTGGCCCTTACAAGTGTCCCCGCCCTGGAACCCTCCCGAAGTCTTTTTGGAACCCTAAATCCGTTAAGGAGTCCGGATCTGCCTTCATCAGCGAGGATTATCCGGGATTTAACTAATCAGCAAAGGTTTCTCCTCTCCTTATTTTTCAGGGAAGATTTCCAACCCCTCTCCGTTGCATTTCACTTCCCAGGTCACCGGATCCTTCAGCTCGCCCAGCCTGAGTGCGGCGGGCTTGTCACTGGGCCAAACTGACACCGGACCGTTTGTGGCCTAACAGACACCCCTTTCAGAGCCACTGCTGGACAAGTTGGTGTCATAAAATACTCGGACACAACAGGAGTGGGATGCGCAACAGCGTACTGGGTGTTGAACCCAGGGGTTCGTTACCTCTAAGCTACATCCCTGGCGCTCTTCTGGGTGTTTGTTTGTTAGAGAGAGTCTCACTAAATTGCACAGGTCTTCCATTTACAATCCTCCTGCCTCAGCCTCTCTGGTGTCTGGGATTACAGGCATGTGCCACCACACCCAGCTCACATAAGGTCCTACTATTATCCTCATTTTGTGGATGAGAAAACTGAGGCACAGAGCTATAACTCTGTGATCCCACTAAGGCCATCAGACTTAGAATAGCAAATTCATAAGGGGGAAATGACAATGCTGGGGCATTCCTTGCTCTTGTCCATGATTTAGTGTTGTTTTTATTCTTTTCTTTATTTATTTGGGTATTGGGGATTTATCCCACCAGCACTTTATCATTGAACTACATCCCCAGTCCTTTTTATTTTTGTCTTTGAGACAGTCTCCCTAAGTTGCTTCTCTTTGTACCAGTCTTCTTTTTCCTCTCCCCTCCCTTCCTCTTCTTCAGTTCCCCCCTCACCCAAGCCCATCAAAAAGAGCTCATGGCTACCTTCCTTGTTAAGTCCCATCTGTAAATTAGATGTACCCCAGGACCAAGCCAAACTCAGGACAGAACATAATGCCTGGAACTTGCCCTGGGACTTTCAGGGCACAGAAGGTCATGAGCACAGACCACAGATCCACAAGTGTCAGTCATGGTAGCACATGTCTATAATCCCTGTTTCTCAGGAGCCTGAAGCAGGAGGATCACAAATTTGACGCCAGGTTGGGCAAATTAGAGAGAACCTATCTCAAAATAAAATAACAAGTTCTGGGGATGTAGTTCAGTGGTAAAGCTCTTTGCTGAGTCCCTAGGTTTGAGTCCCAGCACTGCAGGATGGGATGTTGGGGGAGGGATGAGTAGTAGAGGAGGAGGAATCAGAAAAAGAGAAAATCCATTCACTGCAGACACTGGCTGTTATATTCCTTAAAGCAGCCATGTTTCTTCAACCTCTTTCATACATTCCATCTTTCTCACTTTTAAAAAACCTCTTTGTGCAGAAGGTCTAACTTGATTTTCCCCAATTCTCTCTTAAAATGGTGCCTAATCTGCTTTATCAACCATCTATGGTATTTTTAAATTCAGTGGCTATATTTCTCATCTCTGTCTGATTTAAACACACCCAGTATTTTAGGATGTACATCAAACAATTTTTGCTATCAGAATTTGATGCAGAGGTCAAATGCTGCTGTTTATGGTTTCTGCTGATTCCTGCTCACATTAGCTTTTCCTGGGCTCTAATGATCAAGGATTACCTTCATGTTCCACCAGACTTTATCTGTGGTCATGTTATACAAGTTCTTCTGAGCTTTAATCCTTCATTTGTGTTTGCTTCAAGATGACAAAAGGGTGTCATCAGCCAGGGACCACATTTTTTTCTTTTTCTTTTTTCTCTTACTTTTTTGTTTTTTTGAGGGAGGTAGAGGTGGGAGTGGTGTGGCCAAAACCCAGGAACAGGGATCATATGTTAATTTCTGACTTGGGGGTTCCTATGTCAATTCATTTATATAAATTAGAGTTCCAGGCCTACATGATGGCAGGATTGTCACTCTCAAAATTTTTTCCATATTTTTTATTGGTGCATTATAGTTGCATACAATGATGGGATTTGTTATTAAATATTAATACATGCACACAATATAACAACATAATTTGGCCAATATCCCTCCCCAGCACCTCTCCACTCCCTCATCTCCTTCCATTTCCTGGTTCCTTTATATTCTCATCTACGTCTTAGTCTGCTTAGGTCATTCCAACAAAATAACTTAGACTGGGCAATTTATAAATAATAGAAATGTATTTCTCACCATTCTGAAATTTGGGAAGTCCAAGATCAAGGTGGCAGCAAATTCAATATGTGGGTGAAAGCCTGTTCTCTAGTTCATCCTCACGTGGCAAGTGGGACAAGGCAGCTCCCTTCAATCTTTTTTTTTTTTCCTTTTATTTCTTTTTTTCTTGGTGTTAGGGATTGAACCCAGGACTTCACCACACTCCTAGCCCACAAATCTCTCTTTCCTTTTCTTTTTTTAATTAAGGAGTTGAGTTATTGTACAGTCTTAAATGCATATAAAGTAACAATATAATATGCATTTGTTCTTAAAACAGAATCACCCCTACATCACCCATATCCTAGTCTCTTGATTCTTCTATATTTTGCCCCTACAAACATTATAAAGGTTTAAATTGTGTATTTTTCAGAATTAAATAATTGCCTAAGTATTATTTGGATTCTCAGAGGGATAAAGAGCATGCTACATTGTTGATTGTCTACCTAGATCCCTCCCTATGCTCTCTCCCTCTCCTCACTGGCTGCTTTCCCCTCCCCTTCCTCCCCTAGCCCACATCTGTGGTTCCCCTAAATTATGTGTTGCCATTACCTTTGCTGGGTCTAATACATGAGTCTGATAATCTTTCACCCAACCCTGGATTTTGCTCTAGCCTCCACAAATGAGGGAAAACATTCAACCCTTGAGTCTCTGGGTTTGGCTAACTTCGCTCAGCATGATTTCTTCCATTGCCATCCTTCAAAGGAAGCAATATCATTGCTTCTAATAGTTGAGTACAACTCCATTATATATATATAAAATCACAGCTTTTGGGTCCATTCATCCAGTGAGGGGCATCTGGGTTGGTTCCATAATTTAGCTATTATAAATTGAGCTGCTATGAACACAGATTTTGCTCCACCAATCTCTCTTATAAGGGAACTAATTCCATTTATGAAGGTAGACCCCTCATGACTTAATCACTTTCCCAATGTAATGGTATTACATTGGGTATTAGAACATACGAGTTTTGAGGGAACATCATATTCAGGCCATAGCACTAGGGGAAGACTACTTCAACCCAGAGCCAAGACAAAGATAAATAATCCCTTTATCATGGTCTTTCACAGAAGGTAGGATTTTTCAAGAATATTAACTTTTTTCTCGTGGGGGCAGGGAAGTACTGGAGATTGAACCCAGGGGTGCTCTACTGCTCTCAATCCCCAGTCCTTTTTATTTTTATTTTGAGACAGGGTCTCACTAACTTGCTGAGGCTGCACTTGAACTTATGATTTTCCTGCCTCAGCCTTCAAAGTAGCTGGGATTTCAGTTATGCACCATGGTCCTCAGCTAAGAGTATCAACTTCTTACAGAGGACTTGGTTCTAACCATCTGCTATTGGGAAAATAAAAATATTGCCAACAGAGATATTTCTCCATATCAACAGAAAGAAAGTTTAATTATTTGGTGAGCATAACAGATTACATTCCTATTTAGCTCACAAGAGATGACCAAGTCAGAGTAAAATTCCACAGTTTAAACAACAAAGCAGGTACAAAGCTCACTTGGGATTGCTGTAGCTATTTGTTTAATTAATTGACCTCCTCCCAAAAAATGACAAAATCTATCTCCTAAGGGACAAATTGTTATACCTAGATCTAGGCTGCTAGGTTAACTCCACATTTCAAGGAATGAAACCTCTCTCCCAGGAGAAATATATTTTATGCCTGGGAATCAGGATTTTCTAGTCCCTGGAGAGATTGATCTACCTTCCAAAGTTTAGAAAAAGGACTCGGACCCACTTTGTTTCCCAAATAGATACTCTAAGAAGGGACAGGGAATAAGATGGCTTCTTTCCCCTTTGTTCACTTCTATTTACCTTATGTAACAAAGGATGACTCTTCACTTTTGCCTGCAAGTATCCAATGGGTGACTAAAAGCAAGATTAAAGATTTGGCATCTTTGCCTCCATTTTGCAACTATGGGTCTCCTTTGCTCTGAGTCACCTTGGGATCCAGGAATAACAGGTCTAATGGATAAACACCTGGTGATGATTTGAAGCTACCCACCAGCCAATAGCAGCTTTTTTTTTTAATCTGGGACAAGACCCTATCTGATCAACCCTGAGATCATGATGGAGCAGACCACACCTGATCAAGATCACCTGATTTGTCCACTGTGAAAAGCCTTCAACTATACAAACCCCTGACCCTTGACCTCATTCCCCATTCTATAAAACCTCAAAGTCATTGTCAGCCCCTTGAACACAAGGCTGAGCAATGTGGCCCCCTTTGTCCACCCAGTGTAGCTGTGTTGATTAAATTTCCTTTCATGCTTTTTACCATTACCTTTTTCTGTTTTGTTTTTGCTGGTGAGAATGTGAAATACACAGCTGCTTTGGAAGAGAGTGTGGCAGTTTATTAGAAAACTAAACATAATATTACCAGGTGATCCAGCAATCACACTCCTTGGTCTTTAGCCAATGGAGTTGATAATCTGTGCCCTTACAAAACGTACATATGAATGCCTACAGCAGTTTTTTCGTAAAAGCCAAAAGTTCGAAGCACTCAAGATGGTCCTTCCACTGGCAAATATACAAATAAATTGTGGTATATCCAGATAATTAAATGGTATTCACTGATAAAATGAAATTAGCTATCAAGTCATGATAAGACATGGAGGAACCTTAAATGTATATTACTAAGTGAAAGAAGCCAATCTGAAAAGGCTACATACCATATGATTCCAAGTATATGACATTGTAGAGAAGGCAAAACAATGGAGACAATAAAAGTTCAGTGGTTTCCAAGGACTAGGGGAAGGGAGAAGTAAGAGGGCATAGAAGATTTGGAGGACACAGAATCTATTCTCTACTAAATTGGTACATATACAATATTATGCATTTTTCCAAACCCATAGCATGTACAACACAATGAACCCCAATGTAAACTGTGGCATTTAGTTAATAACAAATGTATCAATATTGGTTCATCAATTCTAACAAATGTATCATATTCATGCAAGATGTTAACATTAGGGGAAACTATGGAGGAGGAGAGGTGTCTATGGGAACTCTCTGTACTTTCTGCTCAGTTTTTAAAAAGTAAAAGTCTGGTTCCTGAAGCTCACAAGGACCACAAAAAAGTGCCTGCTCCCAGTTCCTCTCACCACCCTGGTTTTCACCTTCATTTTGGGCCCCTGAAAATTCCCCTTAAATGTTGCAAGGTAAGTTCTAATTTTATAAAGGATGTATGTTAATTTTTATTCAGCATTTCTAGGTTTTCAGTTTAGTCAGTTTGCAATGATTGCTAAAAATAGAAGTCAAATCCTCTCCTTCAGGTAAAAATTTCAATGTGTTTCTGGTTACGAGTGTCAAAATCAACTTGAACCAACTTAAACAGAAGGAAACTTATTAGCTTAAGGAACTGGACAACAAATGTGTCCTAGGTGCAGCTGGACCCATAGAAACATCTGGGCACTTCCACCCTGGGCACTTCTGCTGCTTCCTTACCACGGTGCTGCACACATGCCAGGCCACCCACCTGCCTCTGGAATGAGAGAACATTTGGAGGAAGACATGCCATTGCAGGCACAGTGTATTGCGTTTCTTCTTTTCTCTGCCTCCTGTCTGTTGGAGGATGTGATGAAATTGTCCCAGGTGAGAAGGAGTGAAAAAGAAGATGTCATAAGAGCCCTGCAGTTGTCAGCCATAAAACCCAACTACGGCAAGCAGAACATAAAAAAGGAATGCTGGGAAGAATGCAGGAGGCAGAATGGAAGGAAGGGTGGATGTTCCACCTGCAGAAGGAGAGGCTCTGGGGTCCCTCTGAGTGCAGAACCTAAGAGTAGGTTCTGCATAACACATTCTGTTCACCACCTTTGTCTTGGATTTCCCCCCAGAGGCTGTGCTGGGGCATGGGGCACTTTGGTCATCAGTTCTCACAAGACAGCTGGGAAGAAGGAAGGCACACCACAAAGGCAAACACAGGCAGCTCCAAAAGAGTGTGGAAGGATTTCTGGCCTGGAAAGGATAGCAGACAGGAGTCTTGGAAGGATAGAGGTCAAGGGTTAGTCTAGAGAAGGACTATTCCCCCTGATATAAAACTTGATGCTGCAGTGTCCACATCATGTGATGAGATGTGTTCACAATGTAGAAAAACCAGCAAGAAATCACCTGAAGCTATCCTGGAGGGACAATGAAACTAAATGAGGATAATATCAAGCCAGATCCCACCTGCCCAATTTCTAGTCACAAGCCAGAGCCCACCTCCTTCTTCCCCAATCATGAGACCAGAGCCCACTCCCTCCTTCTCAAATCATGGGACCATTATCTACTTCCTTCTTTCCAAGTAATTGCACCAGAGCCCACCACTCTCCTTCTCCAATCACAGAACAGCCCACCTTTTCTGTCTCCTCCAATCTTAGGTATTACATTAAGATAGTCACCTTGGATTCAATAAAACCTGATTAAATAAAATATCCTTTGCCTCCAGTTGGTGCTGATGTTGGCAAAACGCTAGAAGGAACACATATGTCACCTAGGGAACTAAGGAAGATGGCAGAAACTGAACTAGGGACTTGAGAGACTGCAAGAACAGGGGAGAAGTGAAGAGAAAAAAGGCTTCTTTTGGACCTCCTCCCTTGTCCTTTCCGTCACATGCTTCTGACCTTAAGCCCTCCCAATTTGTGGGTGAAGGGTTTCATATTCCTTATGGGACACAAATCAGGACAGTGCTTGGGGAACATCTGTGTGAAGGTGGGGTTTAGACACAAAGGGAGTCAGAAGGGCATTGGCCCCGAAGACTCTCCAGTGCCTTGCAGGTCAGCAGGAGATCCACTCTAGAGGATCTCACCAGGATGGAGACTAAATGCCTGCTCTTTTAGGGGTTAGCAGGAAAAAGGAACTCTGACACTCAGCATTAAAAGTTGTTGCTATTACCTGTTACCATGAGAGCACACACAAGGGAAGATTCTGTGAAGAAGGAACCAGGGTCTGGAGAAAACCCATCATCTGGTTTTCTGGGTCCCAGCACAACAACACTGACAGAGGAGCTGCAACTCGTCTCCTCAGCTCTCTGGAAACTCTTGATCACTGCCCTACTGGTACCTGGAGGGGTGCTTGGATGCAGTCCCTGCCCCCTGCTCTGTCTGCAGCCTAATCACAAGTGGTTGAATTCTGGTGGATAAGACCACCAGAGGCTCCCAACTACCTGAAGTCATGGCGAGCGAAGCTGGCACTGGGACTGGCCTATCAGTCTCCCTCCTGAGATTGTGTTTTCTCCAGAAGGCTGACCTGCTTACACCTCTCCATATAAGAATCAGTCCACAGTAGAGCTATGTCAGATTTCTCCTAAGTTATCACAGAGGGGAATTCAGGATTGATGTATTGTTGTTGAAGATACCATGGTCTGGAGTGGCTATTCATGAGTTCATAGGTCACTGAAACTGTTGGTACTTAATTTTTTTCATCAAACGTGTAAATAGTCACAAAATAATTCCATCATAATAAAAATAATTTCATATTGTGCATATCACTATACTTAAACAAAACTATTATACCACTCTTTAACTCCTTTCAGTATTGTATTAATTAGATGGAATTTGATACCCATGGTCAGAATTTTTCTGAAAAATGAATTAACGGGGCTGGAGATATAACTCAGCAGTAAAGCACCTGCCTGGCATGCATGAGGACCCAGTTTGAACTCCGGCACCTTTTACACAACTGAATGTCAGAAAAACAAAAACCAGATGGAAAAAGAAATAAAATCGATTCCCTTTCTTGCTCTCTTATGATTATTTAATTTTTAAAAATGCATTAACCTGCATTTCTTTAAAAAAGAAAGAGAGAGAGAGAGAGAGACAGAATCAATTTTATTTAGTTTTCCATGTGGCCTTCATTGCACCAACACTTCATTGTGTATGTGGTGCTGGAGTTTGAACCCATGTCCTTGGGCAGGCCAGGCAAGCACCATAACTGCTGAGCCACAGCTCCAGCCCCTAAGCTGCATTTCTTTTTTTCTTTTCTTTGAGAAATTTAGTTTTTGTACAATCGAAAATGCATCCAAAGTAACCATATGATATATATATATATATATATATATATATATATATATATTCTTAAATCAGATTTACCCCCTAGATCCTTCCCTATTCTCCCTCCTTTTCTCTTCCCCCACAACCCCCTCCCCTATTCTTCCCAATACATATCTATGATTGCCCTAGATTATGTGTTGCTATGCCTTTGCTGGGTCTAATACATGAGATTGATTGCCTTTCACACAGGCCTGAGTCTAGCTCCAGCCTCCACAGATGAGTGAAGACATTCAACCCTTGATTCTCTGGGTTAAGCTAACTTATCTCAACATGATTTCTTCCATTGCCATCCATTTACCTTCAAAGGCTATCATATCATTGTTTCTAATTGCTGAGTAGAACTCCATGATATATATATATATATATATATATATATATATATATATATATATATATATATATATTATATATAT
>PVKS010002653.1:13648-67007 GCA_004027875.1 Aplodontia rufa | reverse complement strand
ACCCAGTTCTTTCATAGAATTTAATTCAACATTATGTGTTTTGTGCTTAAAAATCTTTCATTGAATATTATATCTCTGAAACAAAAATGTATCATTTTTTCTAAGTTTTATGTTTCCTGCAACCACATGATTACATGTATTTGAAAATGTCATCTGGGTTAATTATAACAATTTTTATTAGTGCACAATTAAATAATACATAATAAATATACTTAAAATTTAAAGAATCATTAAATTAAAAAATATTGAGTTCTACTGAGAAAAATGTATCTTTTATTGAAATTGATTTCTTCTGGGATTGGTTCCCTTATGCCTGGGTCAATACTGTGTAGACTGGCAGTTAGCAGCATCCATTTAATCTTATTCTTATTTTTTTACATATGGGACACTGAAATCTGTTCACAAAAGAAGTAGATGGGGGAGCTGGAGTGGTTGCTCAACAGTTACTGTGCTTGCCTGGCATGCACAAGTACGTGTGGTACCCCAGCACCACATACACAACTAAGTATCTGAGGAATGAAAGTCACATGAAAAACTAAATAAAAAAATCACTTCTCTCTTTCTCTCTCTGTCCTCTCTTACTTTAAAAAAATACTAAAAAAGAGAGAAGTAGATGGACTGGAAGTACTTTTATTATGCTGGCAACATTCAAATATTTGAGTCCTCTCTTGATCATATGCCCCAAATTCCAGTTTTGATTGATTAACTATCAGCTGACAATCTAATAATCAAATCATCATTCAATTTGTTAGAATAAAGAATAAGACAACATCTGACATGCAATGGTATTTCTTATATTGGTTTTAGAACCTACCACTTGTTAAGTTTTTGGAAAGTTTAACAAAAAAGGCTTTACTTAGCTATAGTAAGTGACTGTTAATTGTATCAATTTTTCTTTCACTTAGAGGCACCTTATTTATCACCATATCTGAGACATTAGAGATACCTTGTTTAACGAACAAGCTATGGAACTAAAAATGAGATAACATCTAAAACTGTATATTTTAGAAATGTATCTGGTATCACTGAACAAAAACTAATATATTCGATCTATTTCCATTTTATGTCACCTTAAAAAGCCTGAGAAATAAAATGCATGACAGATGGACAAAGACCAATATAACCTATGTATGCATGTACATAGGAATTTTCTAGTTATATTTCAGACAGATTTAGCATCTGAAAGGGGGGAATTAATCCTACTAAATGAAGCTGGTTTTCTCAAATTCAGGGAATTGATTTAGGAAGATGTTTATCCTGCACATGTATGCATATATGTTTCACTAGTAGGAGTGCACTTTAATCTGGGCATACAGAATGGATGTTAACAATTGCTGTTAAATGATTTACTCCTAACACATTCTACCTAACATATCCCCAGGGTGAAAGAGTAGAGCAATCCCAAGTTTAAGATTTTTTATTTTTTATTTTGGGAGGATCATTTTAGAGATGAACTTATAGTCTCAGGCAGGATAAGTGTACTGTCTATCACTGAGCTACACTCCCAGTGTTCCCCCAATTTTTCTTTTGTATTTTGTGTTTTATGGATTTCCAGTATCCTTTTTGCAAAAGCCAAAAAAGTATTTCTCCCATAAGTGTCAATGGCTGTTTAAAAATATGTAAGACATGGGGCTAGAGGTGTGGTTCAGGGGTATAGTGCATGCTTAACCTGCACAAGACCCTGAGTTCAACCCCCAGCACCAGGATAGATGCATGGATGGAAGATAGCTAGGTAGTTAAATAACTAGATATATAGATAAATGAATAGATAATAGATGGATAATGATTTGATATATCTAACAAAATCTTTTTGGTTACATTTTCTAAAAAATGTGTAAGTGGTAGCCTCTCCATATATCTATATATAGATATGATAGGACTTATTTCCAACATGTATGTTCTTTTTGTGTGCAGATATAATGTTGCTCAGTCAGAGGTAAAGATGAAAATTATCATCTCCTTTGCCTTGAAGCCAAAATGTGCAGCAGACACCCAGGCTGCACCCTGGATGAGCTTTTCCCACTGCTGAGAAGTTCAGGAGGCAGAACTGATGTCCAAACTTGTTGGCTGGAATTTCTCAGGATGGCTTTTGTGAGTGTCAAATATTCTAGCTTTCAGAAAGTATAATTGTAGAAGTGATGCTACTTGGATGACTTTTCTTGGCTGATGTTGTTGATGCCAGTTTGGCGGAAGTCACATTTCGTGTCCCCCAGAGAAGAATGAAACCAAGGGACACCGCAGCAAACATAGCAGACCAATTTTATTTTAAGAAAATAATAGAAAGCAAAGCATAGGGACAAAAGCATACTTCCCCCTTAGTGGGAGAAGGGGACAGAGCCAAAGAGGGTGTTAGGTTTGTTCTTTTTATAGTATTTTCTCTCTTCAATTGGTTATGGTCTCCCTTCCCCCATACCTAGGACTTGGGCACTGGAAATTCTGGTTGGGTCCTATCTTTGCGCCTTAGGCATCAATAGAAAGAATGTGATGCCTTCCCTAGCAGAAGGGAGTGTCTGCTTCTGGACCCACCTTGCCAGACCCTCCTTACTAGCATTGAGGATGTCAAATTGATCTCCTTAAAAGAAAAAGAACCATTTTTCCCTTGATTGACTCAAACATCCTAATTATTCTGACTGCCTAACTTTCTCCCCTCTCACTGCCATCCACCTGCTACTGGGGGAATTGGCAGCTACAGGCTCATGGTAATTCTTCCCTGGAGAACAGCTGGAAACTTGGAAGGGACATCTGACTCTAGAATGTTTGGAGGCCCCAACTTTCCTCAACTAGATGATTGAAGGAGCCCTCAGGTATGCCCTTCATTGTGGTGGTTCATCAGTTACGGCACTTGCCTGGCATGCAAGAGTACACATGTTCAAACCCCAGCACCACTTACACAAAGAAGACTGTGGCAATGAAAGCCACATAAAAAACTAAATAAAATTGATTTTCTCTCTTCCTTTTTGTCTTTTTCTCATTGTCTCTCTCCCTCTCTCTCTGTGTCTAAAAGAAAAGAAGATGAGGAGCTGAGAGTATAGCTCAGTGGTAGACCACTTGCCTAGCATGTGTGAGGTCCTGGGTTCACTCCCTAACACTGAAAAAAAAAAGATGAAAAGAATCTTCACTGGAAAATAGTAACTGCTCTTACTAGGAGAAAAGATCTCTATTTATAACATGTTAATCAAGGAAAAACTTCAGAAGACCTAAAAGGAAACACACTAACTTCTTTATGTGTGTGGGAGGGTTGGGGATTGAACCCAGGGCTTACACATGCTCTGCATGCACTTTACCGCTGACCTACACCCCTAGATGTGAACTGCTTTTAAAATGTTCTCCTGATCCACAGCATTAGGTCTGCAGTATCCTATAAGTGGAGAAACTGAGATAAGGAGTGTCCCCAGTGTGGAGTGAAGGGTGACTATGTGATTAAAGTCCCTTTAGGAAAAGAGGAAGCAAGAGATAAGGGAGAGCAGAGGAAGAAGGATGAAACCAGGGCCTCATTGAGCCAGGGCTACAGTTTCTGCTGTGCCTTTCAAAAGTGTTGCTCAGAGCCCTGAAACTGTCCTCTCCTTCTGCCTGATTGTCCTGTGTTCAGAGAGCCTACATGTGATTATTTGAGATCTGGCTTAGGTTTTCTCGTTTGTTTTATTCTTCATTTACCAGATGCGTGTTAATAGAAAGTCCCCTTAGCTGAAGGATTTGCCTGGGATTTCTGTAATAAAATAGAAGGATTTGCAACAAATGCTGGAAGAACCCTTTGCAAAAGTGGTATTTTTCAAGTGATTATGAGGCCCAGAACATATTGTCATCCTGGGGCTGCAAACCTGGCCTCATCGCTGAGAGGTGCTGACAGATGTCCCCTGTTAATGTCCAGTGATTAAATGTCCCTGCAGAGGCCTCCTCCTCAGTCACACAACCTGTTTCTGCAGCCAGTGTTGCCACTGGCAACAAACCCCCACATTTCTTGCAAGTTGTGAGGCTTCTTCAGAGGTAAGCCTCACACCAACCATAGCCCTGCCATGCTCCATCTGTTGCCTCATCCGAGAGGACACTTGGAGACAACTACTACCATGCCACTAATGGAGAATAGAAGCTGTCATGGGCACCTTCTCAGGCCAGGGCAGTCACAGGCAAAGAAAGCAAAAAGGAAAAAGAAAACAAAAAAGCTCACAAAGATGTGAGAATAATAATCCCCTCCTGGCAATACATCCCAAGGACGTAATTCAACAGATATGAAAATCTTTATTTATTTACTTATTCATTCATTTAATTATTCTTTCATTCAGGGGTATTGCAGATTGAACTCAGGGATGCTCTACCATTGAGCCACATCCCTAGTCCCTTTTTTATTTTATTTTGAGACAGGGTCTCACTAAGTTGCCCAGGCTGCCATTGAACTTACGATCCTCCTACCTCAGCCTCAGTTGCTGGGATGACAGGTCTGTGCCACTATGCCAGGCTCAAAAGTTCTGTTTAGATGGAGGTTCATTAAAACAATTGCTATAATAACAAAAAAAAAACCTGAGAACTTGAAAATCCTTTTATAGGCAGGTTAAACATATGATAATAAATTCATTTGATTGGTTGTGATGCAGCTGTTAAAATAAGAATTATGGAATACTGGGTCAAATGTGGCCAAATGAACAGCAAATTTTGTTTCCCCAAAATCATGCCAAACTAAAGTTAAGGGGAAAATGTACAAATCCATAGAGAAAGAAAATGGGAGAGGAGAAGAAGCAGCAAACACAGTAGACAAGGAAGGTCAACAGAAATTCAAAAAGAACCAATAATCAGGGGACAGGCTTTCTGGAGGCCAAACCAGGAAAGGCTGAGGATCTGTGAAGGGAACACTGATGACATGTGGGCCCTGTCTGTCATGAGGACCCAAGAAGGCCAGAAATTGGATACTCCACATTCAGTGCACGATGGAGTCAATAGGGGGAAAAATTAGATGCCAGGCCCCCCACTTTCTCAATGAAACCACTCCTCGCCCAGCCCTTCGGAAGCTGAGCTTTTTCTCTGGAGAGAGCCTGGTAACCTGTCGGGAAAATCATCCATCCACAAGTATCCACCATACACTCACACACACAACTGACACATGCACTGCCACACTCTAACACATCCAACCACAGAACTTCACGTGCTTTCCATTTACTCTTTTTCTTTTTTCTTTATTTCAGTACTGGGGATGGCACCCAGAGCTTCATATATACTAGGCTTAGCTAGACCCTCCAGCTATGTTTACTCATTCTTAAATATAAAAAGATAACAGGTGGAAACCTTTAATGATTGAGACAGAGACTAAAACAAAAACTGGCAAAACCAAGAAACACAGAGGAGACAGAGAGAAAGCCTGGAACAGAAGAAATCATTAGAAGAATTATAATTACTATCATTCGAGATATGAGAGATGTTGTCTCTATGAAACTAGAACTCTGCACTATTGGATGGGGGAGGAAAAATAACATAAAGTAAGAATGACCAAATGATTGTTTGGAAATTCAAAATGTAATAGCCAAAACAAAAATAATTCAGTAGCAGGAGTTTAAGACAAAGTCAAAGACTTCTGTCAGGGTTTGGGAGAGTCAAGGAGACAACCTAAAAAACAAAAGAGGTATAAAAAATAGAGAATCAGGGGAATAACAGGTGACTATTCAGGGTTTTGTGCAAAACAACACAAGAGAAAATGTCAAACAAGTGAACTTGTGCCTCAGTCAAATGATCCATCAGACACCAGAAACACTCTTAAAGGTCAACATCAAGAATTATAAAACACTTTGGATAATGGAAAGGCCCCAAAAGTTTTCAGAGAGAAAAACTTAAGTGAAATAATAAGAGTAAGAAATCAGTAAGGACTTTCCAACACAGCATTGGAGCCCTGGAAACTGAGCTTTCACAGTTTGGTTGTGAAAGCATTTTTCAGTGAATAGAATTCTATTCACAATCAAACTATCAGTCAATTGCAAAATGATGTGGGGTATGAAAGTATGGATATTTTCAGACCTTTAAGGTCACAAAACAATTTTATTGAATCGTAGAGTGTTTTAGCAGAATGAAGCCCACAAACCAAGAAAAGAAAATGTGGGATTCAGGAGACAGGGTTCCACAATAGAGAAATAAAAGGAATTGCTAGGATATTCAAGGGGGAAGACCCAAGATGATATCTGTGCAGAGAGCAGACTAAAAAAGAGATTGGAGGGGTTCTAGGAAATATGGAAAAATAGATCAATCAATAAGGAAGATCATCTCATATATTGGCAGTATTAAAAGACTGTAATGACAAACTGTCAGAGGGTTCAGGAAGAATTAGTGAGAGATTCCCAGGGGGAAAAAAGGCAAGAAAAAGAAGGCAATAATTAATTCCAAAAAATTCCAAAAAAATTCTATAAGGCATGGAATTATGGTGTACTATATCATCATCATGAAAATATTATCAGTTTAACAAAACTAAAAGGAGGATGTGAAAAAGAGAACTAAGGGGAGAAGACAGTAAAGTTTTCATATATCATAATTTCTAAAATTGTTACATCAAGAAATGGCTGCATTATTTAGTAAAAAGGAAATAAATCTTAGAAATAGCTAGAAGAATTAAAAATGGTATCTCTAAACAGTGGGAAATAATGAGGTATCTTATACCAGATTGTTCCCTATGCACCGCAGGAAGACCTTGAGACAAACATTTCATACAAATTATTCATATAAGAGATGATTCCAGGAAACAAAGTGGGAAGTAGGTCTGGGGAGGGAAAGAAACTAATATAGGATGAGTTGGGGCTCAATCTCACTGGAAATCTCTAGAAGACAGTGCAGAACACACCTCAGAATTGTCACCGCTCACAGTCTTCATTCACCAAGGCAAGAACTCCCTGGAATTTTGTGCCTACTCGATGTAGGAGTTGAGTCCACTCCTATGGCCAAGTGGTACCCTCAAGCAGAATGATGCAGATGCGCCAGGTAAAATGTCAGCAGCATGAGTGTGAGACTTCCCATACCTCTGAGTGGGGAAGGTGAATAGTAATGGGGAACCAAGTGTTGCCAATGTGGACCAAGATATTATTATGCTTTATAGACTACAGTAGTCTCTTGAGTTTTTAAATTACAATGAACACTCCCCCAAATGACCCTGAGCCAACCAATAGATTCTTCTAGTCCCTCTGTAAGAATTCATCAATATTCTTAAAATGGCTTCATAGTACAGTTTCCTACCAATCAAATAGCATGCTTCCCAATTTTTAGTAGGCATTGTTCCCAAACCTGTTACCTGACACTTGTGCTTGTTAGCATTATTCAAATTAGTTAAATCATATGTAAGCCAAAAATGTAGAAATGCAAAAATAAGATTACTTTTAAATTAGATATCATTAAAAGATTAAAAAAATCTTTAAAGGATTAGAGTGTAAATGTATAAATTTGGAAGAGCTTTCTTGATTTCTATTTTTGGCAGTATGGTAAGTTTTCTGGGTCAAGGGACCCTACCCATTCTCTGCCCTGCTATGGATGGGAAAAGTCTCTTGAAAACGGAATGTTCTGAAACAGTGTTTTTATGTTACCATCACTATTAGGGTATTCTGGCAAAGCCCCCAAAAATGGGTAGTGGAAGAAGTTCATTAAAAATATCAGCTATGGGGCTGCAGTGGTTGCTCAGCACTTACAGCACTTGCTTGACATGCACAAGGACGCAAGTTCAAACCCCAGCATCACATACACAATGGAGTGTCAGAGCAACGAAAGCAATGTGAAAAACAAAATAAAATTGATTCTCTCCCTCTCTTTCTAAGAAAAGAATCAGCTATGACCATGTGACTAGTTACAGAATTAAGGACTATGATTATCACGAGTATCTCATCCCTATTTTGTTATGAATATATCTAAAGCAGATTTGTTTTTGCTTTTTCCTCTCTTCTCCTCTTATAATGTAACATAAGATTTACTAACTTTATATAATAGCATTTAAGTATTCATAATTTTACACCTGCCTTGGTCATTTGGGGCTACTATATCAAATTATCACAGAATGAATGGCTTAAACAACAAATTTGTCACAGTTCCAAAGGCTGGAAGTCCAAGATCAAGGTGCCAGCAGAACTGGTGGCTAGTGAGAGCTTGCTTTCTGGTTTGCAAATGGCCATCTTCCCATATCTTCTCATAAGAGTAGAGAGGGAAAGCAAGATTTCTCACACCTGTTCTTTAAAAGGATACAAATCCTATTAAAGAGGATCCCACTCTTGCCACCCAAAAAGAAATTCTAAAGTCAAAAACACCATAATTGAAATTTAAAAATTCATTAGAGGGATTCAAAGGCTGATTTGAGCAGGGAGAAGAAGGAATCAGTGAACCTGAATGGAAATTATCAAATGTGAGAAACAAAGAAAAAATATTGACGAGGGAAACAAAGCCCACAAGACCTGCATCAAGCCTACCAACATATGCATTGTGGAAGTCACAGAAAAAGGAAAGAGAGAAAAGGGAACAGAGATAAGGAATGATGACTGAAAACATTTCAAATTTGGTGAAACACATGAATAGAAACATTGAAAAAGCTCCACAAACTCCAAGTAAGATGAATTCAAAGGGACCCAGACCAAGACATTAAAATCAAAATTCCAAAAGTCAAAGACAGAATCTTGAAAGTAGGAAGAGAAGTGAGTCCCAACACAGGGAATTTTCAATAAGACCATCATTAGACTTCTCACCAGAAACTTTGAAAGCCAGAAAAGAGTGAATATATTCAAAATACTAAAAGAAAAACACTGTCAAGAATCTTATATCTGGGCTGGAGCAGTGACTCAGTGGTTACAGCACTTGCCTGGCATGCACGTGGATGCAAATTCAAACCCCAGCACCAAGTACACAGTGAAGTGTCAGAGCAATGAAACACACGAAAAACTAAATAAAATTGATTCTTTTTCTCTCTCACTGTCCCTCTCTTAAAAAAAAAAGAATTTTACATCTGAATGTTATGGCTTAGTTATATAAGGTATTCCCCCAAAAGTTCATGTGTAAGAGAAAGAAAAAATGTCAAGGTGAAGTTATTGGATTATGAGAAATCTAACCAATGCCTTACCCCACTGATATCAATTAACTAGGAAGTATCTGTAGGCAGGTGGGGAGTGGCTGGGGGAGATGGTCACTTGGGTCCTGCCTTTGGGGTTTATAATTTGTCCGTGGTAAACAGAGCTCTCTCTGCTTCTGAATGCCATGTTCTGAGCTGCCTTCCTCCTTCACACCCTCCTATGGAGTTGAGTTGGCCATCTATGGACTGAGACCACCGAAACCATAAGTGCCAAATAAACTCTTCCTCCTCTAAAATTGTTCTTGTCAGGTCTTTTGATCACAGTGATGAAAAAGCTAACTAAATGCTGACAAAACTGTCTGCCGGGAGCCAGCCCCAGCAACTCTCAGGGTCCCAGAAGGATGGGTGGAGTAGGCATGGAGGAACGATTGGAACCTCCAGAGCAAGTTGCAAGCAGACACAGTACCCTGCTTGAGCAAGATGCTGTCTGTTCTTTGTTGTTGAACTTTTTTATACAGGTGCACAGACAAGACTTTCATTATCTGCTTCATTATACAATTCTCTTTTCAGTTTCCCAGTAATATTAAAGTATCAACCATTAGTACAATTTATGTCTTCAACCTCCCCCACCACCACATTGACTGTATATAAACTGTTACTTTTTTTCCTTTAGAGGTTTCTTCAACCCATTACCTCATTTGATAAGAAAAGCATTTGAAGGTTACTGTACTATATTAATCTAGAAACCCTATCTTAGCATAAATGAAAAGCTTTTTATTAACTAGGGACCATATGTGACCATTTAGTCCAAACTGCTTCAGGATGCCAGACATAAAACTATCCACTTTATCGTAAAGTCATGATCAAATTCTCATGGACTGTTTCATGCACTGTAAAAAGAAGCCTTATTTTTCAAAAGAATAATGTTGTTCTTAGCTCCTTTAAACCTGCTTTGATAAAAGACAGAAATTAAACATTTCCCCAAACTCCATCTCCCTAATTTTAATCAGAGGTTTTTAAATTAGTTAGACTATGTTATAAAGTATTATAACCCTAGCCCCATTAACTACTTAACCTAAAACTATTTTGTTATTATAACCTTACTAAATATATTATAGTTATGCTAGGTCCTATAATTTTTAATTTTATAAAATATTTGTGCCTCCAAATCTATGGACTAAGAAGTTAAAACCTATCTTCTGCAAAAAATAAAAAAGGCTATCATGTCTTAATCACTATTAAGATGTTAGCACTTAATCTCTGCAAGAACAGAAAAGACAAGCATGTCTTTCTCTTATGTATATTGTTACTTTGCTCTTTAGTTCTAATTATTTTTGCTTTCTATATACAGTTTCATTTTAAAGTCATGATTTCTATATGTGCTATTACAAGAACTTTTCTCAACAATCCACAACAGTTGTTTGAGCAATGGAATTCTTATAACAATCAGAGAGTTTCCAGTTTGAGTAAATTCATAATACATATAATTACTAGAATATAGCCAATTTCTAGAAGGGATGGTTCTGACAATCTCCTGGAATGCCAGCTTTGCCAGGCCCTTCCCAAAGTCTGGATTTTGTCAGACAGAAGCTTGGGGACATTGCCTCCTCCAATTGCCTTTCAAAAGTGAAGGACAAATTAAAATATGCCCAGATAGATTAAAAACTGAGGGATTCATTAATACTAGACCTGCCCAGTAAGAAACATTCATGGGAGTCTTACAGGGTTGGATGAAAGGACATTCGAATCCTATGTATGAAAAAATACATATCTCAAAAGACTAAAATATGTTTTTAAAAATTATTAGTCCAAGAGCTGGAGTGGTGGCTCAGAGATTACAGCGCTTGCCTGGCGTGCACAAGTACGTGAGTTCAAACTCCAGCACCATGTCCCCAACAGAGTCTCAGAGCAGTGAAAGCCATGTGAAAAACTAAATAAAATTGTTTATTTTTCTCTTTCTCACTGTCCCTATTTGTTTCTTTCTTTCTTTCTTTTTAAAGAAAGAAGAGACAGTGAGAGAGAGAGAGAGAGAGAGAGAAGCAATTTTTATTTAGTTTTTCTTGTGACTTTCATTCCTCGGACACTTCGTTGTGTACGTGGTGGTGGGGTTTGAACTCACGTACTTGTGCATGCAAGTGTAGTAACTGCCAAGCCACCACTCCAGCCCCCCTGTCCCTCTTTAAAAAAAAATGTTATTCTAGGGCTGGAGCGGTGGCACAGTGGTTACAACATTTGCCTTGCATGCACAAGTCTGTGGGTTTGAGCCCCATCACCAACTACACAACAAGATGTCAGTGTGACGAAGGCCAAATGAAAACTAAATAAAATTGATTCTCTATTTCTCTGTCACTGTTCCTCTGTATTAAAAAAATTTATTTAAAAAAATTATTAGTCTAAAAGCTAACATTGTTGTAATAATTGCCTTTCTACATAGTTTAAGAATGTAATACATCTAAAAGAATCATTAACTAACTTTGAGGGGCAGATAATATATAAAGATGTAATTTTATGACATCAGCACCTGAAAAGGGAGGGGACAAAACTATTAAAGGAGCAGAGTTATGTATGATATTAAAGTTAAACTGGGATAAGTTAAAATTAAAATGTTATAACTTTAGGATGATCAATATAATCCCCACAATAACCAAAAATAAAATAGCTGCATAAAAATAAAACTACCATATCATCCAACAATCTCACTTCTGATTGTGTACCCAAAGGGAATAAAATCAATATCTCAAAGAGATGTATGCACTCTTATATTTGTTACATTATTCACAGTGGTCATACAGAAAGAACCTAAATGTACATGAACAGGTGACTGGATAAAGAAAACATAGTATACACACACAGCAAAATCTGAACCAATGAAAGACTGCATATATCATGATGTCCCTTAAGATTATGTCACCGTCTTCATTTGTGTAAGTACACTCCTTAATATTTATGCAATATGGAATCATCTAACAACATCCCTGGATCCTTCTTGACTCCTAGCCATAGGAAACAGCCCTCTCCATGCTGGCAGAAGACTGATGGAGATAACAGAGGTCCACAATTTCTGGGAGAACTAAGAATCTCCTAGGTGGAAGACCCCAGGTGTCCACTGGCAGCCAGACTCTACTACTGAAAGCAAGAGATTAAAAGAGACTTCCTGGAGAATCTGACTAGTTCAAAAAGAAAGACTTGGAGATATTGACTTCAAGGTTTCTCCAGTATATGTCCTATGGAATCACATTACAGTAAACCTCGAACTTCATGAGTCTCTACTCACTCCAAGGTTCTAATCAGTTTTTTAATCTCTCCTCTCTAAATCGTGAACTAGATATGTCTGAAATTTTGAGACTCCTCTAGCATGGAAGATGCAGATCAAATGGTAAATGTAACCTGGATGAAACAGAGACCAGATGAAGGATGAAGGAAGAATGCATCCATGAAATGAGAACAGGGTGCTACAAAAAGGAACCATGAGAATAAAAACAACTCTTGGCATTTGAAAACATTGTAGCAGAAATTTAAATTGCAACATAAGCGGGGCTGGAGTGGTGGCTCAGCAGTTAACAGCGCTCACCTGGCATGCTCAAGGACGTGAGTTCAAACCCCAGTTCCACCTACACAAGGCAGTGTTAGAGCAACAAAAGCCACATGAAAAACTAAATAAAATTGATTCTCTCTCTCTCTCTCACACACACACACAAACACACATACACACACACACACACACACACACACACACACACACTGTCCTCTTTAAAAAATGCAGTGTAAGGTTTGGGAAAATAAAAATGAAAAAAATCATTTCATAAAATAAACTAAAAATAATTGTAAAATAAGAGAAAAACAGTAGGAAAATTAGAGAATCAGACAAAGAACTTTTACCATTCAATAATAGGAATTCTGGAAAGAGAATAAAGAAATCAAAGGGAAACCAGCCCACTTACTTGAAAGACTTGTCAATAATAAATATATTAAGTTAACTGTCTTAGAAATGACACAGATAAGGTCAGGGTAAATGTCAGTGGAGTTATACAAATGTGTAAAGTGAGGGTTACAAATTCAAAAGCACAGACATCATAGACAACTAAATAAAATGCAGTCTTGACTAAATCCTTGATTATAAATAGAACAAATCAAGGGCATTATTGTCACAAGTGAGGAAATCTGAATTTCCTAATAATAATATCATCTGAATAACATATGATGTTATTATCAGTATGGCAATGGTATTGGGGTTCTGTAGAATGTTCCCTTCCTTGGGAACATTGAGTGAGGTGTCAAAATATCTGCAAATACTTTAAAAGAAAGGTGGGGGGAGAGAGCCCACTCATAAGCACACATATGTGGCAAAATATGATCAAGAGGTGAATTCTAATGGTTATTTATACAAGTGTTCAATTTATGACCATCAAATTTTCTCTAAGTTTAAAAATTGGTGGATAAAATAAAGGATCCCTTTCCCTCAGCTTTTAGAAACAAGCATAGGTTATTTTATTTTGAATCTTTGTGCAGCAACCTAAATATTATAGGCTGAGTTTTTCTCTCAAAGTAGATGCTAAGATGGAGTTTGTGGTACACGAATTTTATTGAGATATGATACCCATTAAAGGAAGGGGAGACAGTAGAACTGGGCAGGGGGAAAGGTTAATTTTGATGAAGTCTCAACCAACCCACCTCAGAGCTTTGGCACAAAGATGGCCCTTGAGTATGCTATTGGGTGCAAATAGCTGGGCTAAATGAGTCAGTCATTGGATACTAACTTCCCTGGGAAAAGCAAGGTGGCAATTTTGAAACAGAGGCAGATGAAGTCCCAGATTCTGTTGGCCTCCCTTCCACAGCTGGACAGTAAGTACCTCTCAAGGGGATCTAGGTGCTATACCCTTTGCCACATAAGAGAAAATTGTCAGGATTTTCGCTCTCTTTTTCTGTTTTTTGTTTGTTTGTTTGTTTTCAGAGAGGATTGGGGAGAAAGAGAGAGTCAACTTTTTCATCCGGTTTTTGTTTTTCCTACACTTAGGAATGTGGTGCTAGGGATTGAACCCAGGTACTCAGGTGTGCCAGGCAAGCACTCTACCATTAAGCCACCTCTCCAGCCCTGGGGCTTTTCTCTTTTGACACAGGAAGTCTCAATACAGTTGTCCCTCAGTATCTGCAAGGCATTGGCTCCAGGACCCCTGTAGCTACCTAAATCCATAGATGTGCAAGTCATTTATACAAAATGGCATAGTAATTGCATATAACTTACATACATCTTCTTGCATATATCATCCCTAGATTACTTAAACCACCTAATACAATGCCATGCTATTTAAGTAGTTGAAAACAAATTCCCATTAATTATTGATTTTTCTCCAGAGAATACGTGTTAGGGAAGAATTAATGTCATTGTTTTTGAACAAATACTGCACAAATACTGTCTTTAGTAGGATTGTAATCAGCTTTACCCACTTTCCATCTAATCTGATTGAAGCAGATTTTCTACAAAATCTTTTTTTATTCTGTTGCTACTAAAAGATCACCTATTTGGATCTGCCTCAAACTCCAAGTTCCTGGGATCAGTTCATAATTATAAGTTCACAGATGACCTAACCAGGGACTGAATTGCTCTACTTTTAATTAAAATAGAAAAGGAGGAAAGAGAGAAGCCAGGGTAGGGGAGGGGGGAGAGGTGGATTTTCATTTATAGTGGAATTTATGAGGAAAATATTAGGTACTGCATTATTGAATATATTTTAGCCTATTTTTCCAGCTCTGTGTTATAAGTCTGTTCACCATAATGCCTTTTGACCCTCTGCACTTACTCCATCATAATTATCCTTTAATACTCTTATAAATGAACTTTTAGCTTATCTTCCATTAATTCTCCAGAACAAGCAAAGCCATCTACATAAAATGTTTAACCCTTTCATAGCCTTTCACAGGAGTAAGGTGGAAAGTTCCTAAATGGGAATTTCATTACTTCCCTGTATAGACATGAACTTCAATCACCATCACCTTCCTTTTCTCCCGGTCCCAAGGGGAGATTCACAACAACTTGCATGTGAAGTGATATGAGTGAGGTCTTCTGGCACCAAGCATGGGGAGATCATGGTCAGCACCTGCCTGCTGCCTACCAGTGAGGTTAGAAACACCCAGGACACTGGGGAAGTGGATGCTCAGCTTGGAGCTGAACCACTGCAAGATTGTTTGTACAAAAGAAGCAGGTGTCTGCCCTAATCTTCATAATAGGTGCGGAGGTTCTGACTTAAGACACCAAGCATCTCAGTGATGGCAGAAAAAGAGTCCTTTGGCCTGACTAATCTGATCTCAAATCCACACCCTGCCATTTTGAAGGCATGCATCCCAGGGCAACAGACTTGGCCTTCTCAGACAGCTTCCTGGTCTATAAAGTGGAAATAGTTGTAAAGTATATTTCACAATGTTCAGTAAGAATCAAAGGAGTCAGGGAAGATAGTGTGCTCCACACAACACCAGTAGAATTCACTGCAGGGGCTGGAGCACTGACTCAGCAGCTAGAGCACTTGCCTGGCATGCTCAAGGACCACATATATAGCTAAGTGTCAGAGAAATAAAGGCCAGATGGGAAAATAAATAAAAATTTGATTCTCTCTTTAAAAAAGGTTCACTGTGCAGGCAGCATCTGCACACTGTATGCAACAGTACATGTAGATAGTGCTTCGTACAAATAGGATTTTGTCTGAGTTGGGAGCTCACTCTGGCCAGGACTGGCAGAAAGTGAATGTCCTCAGAAACAACCAATGAGGGCAGGAAGGTGATAGAGGTTGTTCCAGCTTCCTGACAGTCAAGTGAGATCCCCTCAAGTGTGGGCTCATGGTCTCTAGAGATACAGCTATTTTTTCCTGGTTCCATCTCCTCTGGGCATGAAAGCTGAGCCACAGCCAGTTGCCTCCATTCTATTTTCTAGCATTACACTTAGTTTGCATCTCCCTCCAGCCACCAGTCACCACCTTTGATCTACACCTGCAGGAGAGATGCTCTGCAGACAGAGATGCTAGAAATATCTGACAGCTTATTTTGGTGGTTTCTCCAAGGAGATGCAGCCACTGTCTTAACTCATGTCTACATTGTCTGAACTCCAGGGAGTTCTCACATTGTACTTGGCCTGAAGGAGCTACAAAGCAAACAAAACAAAACAAAAAATCCACATTCCCTTCTCCCAAGGAGGCAGGGACTTTATACTCTACTTCATCCACATCCCAGACTTCCTCTCTCCACAGTCAGATGCTCCAGGATGCCAGGAAAGTGTACGCAGCTGCTGTGGAAATGGCAGCTTCAGTTCTCTAGAGGAGCCCAGGAGCAGGTAGCAGGAGTGAGGTCTGAGCCCTCATAGTAGCCTGGGAGGACACAGCTTTTAATGGAAAAAATAATTCCTAGGAGCTCTGACCACCTGCTTGAAAGTTCAGAGCATGTCTTAATTCATTCCTGTGCTATAACAAAATATCTTAAACTGAATAATTTATAAATAACAGAAAACTTGTTCACAGTTCTGGAGCCTGGGAAGTCCAAGATCTGCTAGCAGATGCAGTTTCTGGTGAGGGCATGTAGACAGCACTTTCTAAGTGTCCTAACAGAGTGGAAGTTGGAGCAAGGCAAACACAGTGTCCTTACATGGCATAAAGGACCAGGAGACTACCCTAAGCCTCCTTTATAAGAGCACCAATCCCGTTCATAAGGAAGATTCCTCATTACCTAATCACATGCTAAATGTCCCACCTCTTAATATTATCACACTGGGCATTATGATAAAACACACAAGTTGAGAATGTGCATTAATACACAGACCATAGAAGAGCATAAGAGAAAGTTCATCCAAGAACTCCAGTGATGAACACCCAGAAGAATTCAGAAGATTCAGAAAGTTCAAGACTTGAGATCAAAGCCTAATCTAGCAAGAGGGAGTTTCTGATTCAATCATTTTTGATCATCTGAAAACTTGGCGTACAAAGAGTCACATCTAAATAAATGTCATTTGGTTATAGTGGGATTTATAGTTATAAATATAATTATATTGTGGAATCCTACTGCAAAACATTCAATTTCATGAAAGTAAGGCTGTCCCAGGAAACTCAGAAGAGCTGGTACCACCTGCTCCTGTGAGGAGATTCCCTTGAGAAACTAGAGGATGTTCACATAAAATGAAGTCTCATTGGAAGGACCCAGGAGATATTTAATGTGGATGCCTCCCAACATTGGGAGCTGGACCATCAGATAAGAGGAAACTGGCCCCAGCTCTCCCTCTCTGTCTTCTCCCACCCAGGTCATGCTTGATGGAGAAGTCTTGTCTCCCCAGGGTCAGTTTTTCTGCCTTCATACTTACCAGAGAGCAAAACAGAATTATCTGCAGATGCCTTAGAGTGAGAGGACTGCCAGTCAACACTGGGTGGCCTCTCCCATGGGGTTAGGGGAAGGGTTCAGGTTCATACCTCGAGACAAATCTTGGATAGGGAAATGACCATGAGGTCAACCGCAACTCACTGAGCCCACATCTGAAGTTAAGTCTCCATCAGGCCTTGATGGAGGTGTCACACACCGACACCCTTCCTCTTCTCTCTTTCCTCCCTCAGCATCAGAACATGCTGAGGGTGCCTCAGTCTCTAAGTAAGTAGAGCCTCTCATGGTCTTCGGTCACCCCCTGACCACATACTTTCCTTCCTCAACAGATACTTGCTCCAAGGATGATTAGCACTGCTCTCCTCTTCGGTCTTTGGCCTCTGCGAAATTCTCACAGTTGAACCCTGATGAGATTGTAGACTGATGGGTGCTATCTGGCCCTGTCCCAGGCCTGTTTCTTTTCTCACTCTGTAAACACTCATTTGAACATATCCATCCCTTCCCAAAGGTTTGAGTGTCTCAATAAACCTGCTTCTAATGCCTCAGTTCATACCAGCAGCCCAGACTTCTGTCCTGAGTCCCAACTTGACCCCAGATGCCTTCTTGGCACCAGTCTGTCTGCCCAACAAGTCAAGCCTTCCCACCATGTCTGCTGGGTCACTTCTTCCCATTGACACCAGGAATGTGGGTACCAACCTGAGCCTTGCATCCTCCCTGAACCCTACATGCTGTTGGCCACCATGTCCTCTCCTAACTAGCTCATAGGACCCTACCTTCTCTCAACCCACAGCCATACTCATTTTAGAACCTATCAGTTTGCACAGAATGACAATGTCCCCTCCATGGTCTCCCACCACCTGTGGGAGGATTGCAAGACCAGCTGACCCCATCGTACTCCCACTCTAACATCTCCAGTGGCTTCCATAATCTGGAAGAAATATTAACTTCTCAGCTCCCCTCTTGATAATTTCCCACCACTCCCACCCTTGCCAGACCTCACTGTATGTAGCTCTGCTCCCTCTCTTGCCTCCAGCAATAGGCTTACTTGTAAATATCTGGACTCCTCTTTTCTTCCTGCCCAATGAGTGGTTCTGCTCTTGACCAAGAGTCCTCTCCAGCCCAGCTGAGAGAGGCACCTTCTTTTGGAAGAGTCTTGCAACTTCAAGTGTCTCTGACCAGATGCTTATGGAATAGATGGAACCTTTTGTGAGAGACTATCTGGGGTAGTGATTGTGACCATGAAAAGCATGGGCTTATCCTCTGTGCAAATTGTGTGCACCTGATCAAATTACTCAACCTTTCTGAGCTTCGGTTTTCTTCTCTGCAATATGAAAATGACAAAAGTGCTTTCTCTAAATTGGGTCTTAATTAGCATGTTAAGTGCCCAAATATAACAAATGTCCAGTAAATATTATGAAATGGAGGAGTGAATAGCTGTAAAGATACCTAAAGCTTCCATTTTGCAAAAGCTGAAAACATAAACCAGAGAAGAAGGAAGTTGTTAGAAAAGTTTTTGTAGGTATGTTTAAGTATAGTTCAGGTAGTTAATCAGGTCATCATTTTTTGTTACTCTCTCTACCATCACCATACAATTATTTCCTGTTTTGCATGAGATATGGATATGGATTTTTTTAAGAGAGCGGGACACACACACACACACACACACACACACAGAGGGAGAGAATCAATTTTATTTAGTTTTTCATGTGGCATTTATTGCTCTGACACTTCTTTGAGTACATGCAGGTTTGAACCTGCATCCTCGCATACGCCAGGCAAGCACCATAACTACTGAGCCAGGATATGACTTTAAAGAAGGGAGAGACCTAGACGAAGAGATTAGAGGGCCAAGTTGATGACCAAAGAAACAGAACCAAGAAGTGGTGGTAATGATAATAGAATCAGGATAATGGTTACTTAATACAGGCAGGAAAGTAAATGAAGAGGCACAGAAATCATAACCAGAAGGAATTGTGTGGGCTCCAAAATTGTACCACACATATCACAATTAGATTTAATCGCTATAGATTCTGGCACATTATTAGCCCTAAGCAAACCTCTTTGTGGGTAAAATAAACCAGAACATAGCCAGGTGAAAAGGCACATGCCTGTAATTCCAGGGAGGCTGAGGCTGAGGAGAGAGGATTGTAGGTTCAATCCCAGTCTAGGCATTATAGCAAGACCCTGTATAAAAATAAAAATAAAAAAGAACATAAGTTTCATTGAATATCATTTCTAATTGATTGATTATGCAGCTCTTGGATGTATACTGTTGTATTTGCCTTGTTTTTTCCTACTATCATTATTTTTAATTGAGAGGGTCTTTTTATTGCTCAGGCTGGCTCTGAACTCCTGGGCTACAGGTGTGCACTACCCGTGCCTGGTTTGTTTTCCCCTACTCTTAGCATTAGAGATTGGTCCATAGGGGTGTTCAATAATGTTAGATGATAAGCAAAATAGTATGCATTCAAGCCATGTCACAGATTAAAAAAGAGAACAGTTCACCAAAATTCTCAATAGGCTTTATAAACGAAAAAATTACTTCAATAGAGTTTTAGAGGATGGGTACGAGATAGAAAACAGGGAAAGAGCATTCCTGGTAGAAACTAGTGTAGGAATAAACCCTACCATTCCAAGACTTCATGTTTTGTCTTTCAGAGTCTGAAAAGGTAAACCAAGATGACCAAAAATAAACAGATGTCATTTTACTAATGATAAAAGTAGACAAGATGTTGTGGCTTAATTAGCTCTAGCACCTGGCATTTTTTTCACTCAATGTACCTTGGAGATTGTCCTAGGTCTGCTCCTAGGTGCTACCTCATTTCTTTGTCTTAAGGCTGTAGACACTTCCACACAATGGAGGCACTAAAATGTTGGATGGCTTCTCAGGGTTCCTCCTGTCTCTGAAACTCACACTTGCTTTGTAGCCTGCCCATCATGGCCTGAGGATGGTATGCTGGTTTTGTGGACATCGGGTTCGTGTCCTCTCGGAGTCGAAGAATGAAACCGAGAGACACTGAGGCAAGCATAGTAGACGAATTTTATGTTATAGAAAATAAAGCACAGGGAAAAGGGCAGACTTCCCCCAGAGTGGGGGAAGGGGACAGAACCAATAAGGCAGTGAGGTTTGCCCTTTTTATAACTTCCTCTCCTCAATTGGTCACTGCTTCCCTGCCCCTGTACCTAGGACACAGGCGTGGGAATTCTGGTCCAGCCTTGGGTTTGCACCTCAGGCATCAAAAGAAAGAATGTGGCTAGCAGAAGGGTGTTCGCATTTCAAGCCACCTTGCTGGACCCTTCTCATTAGCATTGGGGGGTGTCAAATTGATCTTAAAGAAAAAAAAATCGGTTCTCCCTTGATTGTCTGAGCTAGTCTTTGATCCTGGTCCACAAGCATCTTTATTAGCAGAGGGAAGTACCTTTTTGGACTGCCATTGTTAGTGGAAGAGATGTGAAGCTGATATGCACCTCTATTTACTTAGGGCAGCAGAATGCTCTTTGCCCCCCTCAGGAAAAGATGATCATCAGTTAATTTTCTCCTTATCAACCCACATTGTTTTGCCTACACTGACTGCCTAATTTTTTCTGCCTCCATGGGAGCCCCTTGCCCTTAGAAGGTCTTCCCTTTCTTCCCCCACAGGTGTGCTTGGGCAGACTCCCTCTCATAAAACAGATCACACCTTGAACCAGACCCGAGACAGTCATTTTATAGCCAGATGGCATCTCCGCAGACAACCCAGGCCCAAGATGGCTTGTGTTGCATGGGGATTTCCATGGCTAACTAGGGGAACCCCAGTAAGCCAACCCCCCAAACACACTCATTCCAAAAAAGGTCTGGTTTGAAAGGACTGTCAGTCTGTTTCCTGTTAGAAAAACCTTCCTATCAGGTTGGTTCATTCCTTAGAAACAAGAAAAAGAATTAAGTCCTTGAAACAAAAGAGCTGCATACTCATTGGAACCTCTTGTCCAACTACAAAGTAACACTTGGATTGACCTACAAAATGGTCTTGGCTGTGACAGTGCCCAGCTCAAGCAGACCACATGCTTGACAATGACCCTATATATTCAACCACTTCACCTCCTTACCCTATGAAGAAGTCAGGAAGAGGTAGGGCAGAAGGTGGGAGAGGCTCACAGAGGACTGGAAAGAGAGGTAGGCAAAGACAAGTTATGAAAGCAGACTGAACCAACATCAAAGAAATTAATGAAGGTGAATGCTAGATACTAAGTGGAAGAATGAACATTTCAAAGACTGCTAAGATGGTTAGATGCCTGTAAATGGAAGATGGTGGGCAGCATACCCAAGATATGAAAAATAATGAAATAGAAAGGATATTCCAATAATGAGTAATCTTTTAGGTATCTAGCACTACCTAACAAAGTAGCCACATAACTTAATGGATTAAAACAGCAATAATCATGTACCGTCTCTCTTGGTTTCTGTGGATCAGAAATTTGCAAATAGCTCTACTGAGCAGTTCTTGCTCAGGGTCTGCTAATGGCTTGAATGTGACCCCCAAAAAGCATGTGCTGGAAATTTAATCCCTAATCTAACACTGTTTGGAGGTCATTAGGCTATGAGGGTTTGCCCTCACAAATGGACTAATGCTTCTAATGATGGAGTGAGTTTGTTACAAAAAGGAAAGTTCAGTCTTCCTCATGCCCTTATCTTCTCTTTGCCGTTCTACCTTGGGATGATGTAGCAAGAACATCCTCAATGGATGTCAGCTCCTCAATATTGGCCTTCCCAGAACCATGATATCATCATAAATTACCCACTCTGTGGTACTTTTGTTATAATAGCACAAAACAGAATAAGACAGGGTTTCTCTAAGGGCTCTATTCAAACATCAGTCTGAGTTTTTATCATAAAAAGGTTTGACTAGGGGTGGAGGATCCACTTCCAAGGCCTCACATGGCTCTTGGGTTGTGGGTAGGAATCCTTGGTACTTCTTTCTGTGGGCATTTTTGTGATGTGGTGGCTGGTTTCCTTCAGCACAAGCCATCCAAAACAATGTGATGAAAGCTGCAATAATTTTCATCACTTAGCCGTATACTTGGGCAGAGGCCAACACTGACTTGGTATGGGATGAACTTTACAAGAGTGTGACTCCCAGGAGAGGAAAAACAATGGCTGCCATCTTTAGCCTTGGAGATAACAGAGAAGATGGTCTATGGAAATATTTGAGTGACCACATCGAGTTTCATGATATTCTATAAACATTGGTAAAAGAAGGTAAAGATGAAGAATTAGCAAGGAGAGGAGGAAAACTAAAAAAGAAAAGTTCATGCCATTCCAAAACGTGGTACCCAAAACCTTTCTCCCTCACCTTTATGTTATTTTAAATGACTTAAAATGATAGTAATATAAGCATATTATCTTCATGATAAGAATGTCTAACAATGCAGGTGATGTAGAAAGCCCTCCTTAACCAAACATTTTGCATGTCAGACCTTTCCTAGAGGTAATTTCTGTTATCACATTGATGTAGTATATCAGGATTTTCCTTCACTATATCTGCATTACATTTATGTGTGTGTGGGTAAGAAAAGGATTTCATTTCTTGGGAAACATAATTTTATTTTGTGTTTTTCTTTTACATGAGTGGTATCACTCAATGCTCTTTAAACTATTTTTTTACTTGTCAATACATCTTGGATATCATTCATTGCTTCTGCATAGTAGTCCACCTCATTCTTTTTATGTACTGCATGGATGTACCATGGTTTCAACCATTACCCTAGTGAAGAAGATTTAGATAATTTGCATTTTTTCTATTACTAGCCATTAACCTTGTATATGCATTTTTGTACATTTACTAAATGATCATTTCTGAGCATATGTGTTATCTTCAGCTGTCAATTTTTCATTTTATTGTATTGATTTGGGGGAGTTTGTTGACACTTTCTTTATGACAACATATAGCCAATTCTTGTGTCTAGGTTACATATTGCTGAAAATATTGCATATTCTCTAATGGATAAAAAATACCTATTATCTGGGACATGAAGTTTGTCATCTGTGTTAATCATGAAATATGTTTGTTTTTACCTTCTAAATCTGTCTCAATTTTAAGAGATGTGCATTAAATGACCATTTTATCAAAAGCAATCTACAGATTCAATGAAATCCCCATGAAAATACCAATGACATTCTTCACAGAACTAGAAAAATTAATCTTAAAATTCTTTTGGAAGAAGCAACCTAGAATAGCCAAAGATATCCTGAGTAAAAAGAACCATGCTGGATGCATCAAAATACCTGGTTTCAAAACATACTATAAAGTTATATTTTTTTGAAATAACAGCATGGTACTGGCATAGAAACAGACATGCAGACCAATGGAATAGAATGGAAGATACAGAGATGAAACCACAGACCAACAGCAATCTGATTCTTTACACACATGCGAGAAACAGACTTCAGAGAAAGATAGCCTCTTTAACAAATGGTGGTAGGAAAACTGAATATCCATATGTAACCAATTAAAATTAGATATATATATCTCTTTTTATGTACAAAAATCAACTCAAAATGGATTAAAAACTGGGAATCTTGAAACCAGTAGAAGAAAACATAAAGGAAACACTTCAAGGTATTGGCACAGGAAATAACTTTCTGATTAGGATTCTTGTAAGCTCAGGGAATAATAGCAAGAATCAGAAAATGGGATTCTATCAAATTAAAAAGCTTCTGCACAGCAAAGGAAATAATTAAAAGGATGAAGAAAGAACCTACAGAATGGGAGAAAATCTTTTCCAGCTATGCTTTCAGCAGAATATCTAGGATATATAAAGAATTAAATCCAGAATATAGAAACAAATCAAAATAACTTCACAGAGAAAACAAATAACCCAATTTATAAATGAACAAATGTATTGAATAGACTTTTCTCAAAAGAAATATGAATGACAAATAATTGTAAAAGAAAAAGATCAACATCTTTAACCATCAGGGAAATACAAATCAAAACTACATTAAGATTCCATCTCACCCCCTTGATAATAGAATGGCTATCATCAAGAATGTAAAAAAAAAAAAAATCTGGGCATTGTGGTGCCTCCCTGTAATCCCAGCAGCTCAGGAGACTGAGGCAGGATGATTGCGAGTTTGAGGCCAGCCTCAGCAACTTAGGCCCTAAGCAACTTAGTGAGACCCTGTCTCAAAATAAAACATAAAAAAGGGCTGGGATATGGCTCAATGATTAAGCGCCCCTGGATTCAATCCCCAGTACCAAAATAAATAAATAAATTTTAGTGAAGATGTGAAGAAAAAAGAAGACACTCATAAGTCATTGGTAGGAATTTAAATTAGTAAAGCCTCTATGCACTATGGAAATCAGTTTGCAGGTTTCTCAAATAACTAAAAGTAGAACTATCAAATGATCTAGCTATATGACTCCTTGGGCATATACCTGAAGAAATCAAACTCAGCATACTATAAAGATACCTGCATATCCTTGTTTACGGGGACATAATTCAAGTTATGGAACCAGTCTAGGTGCTCGACAATGGACAAATGGATAAAGAAAATGTGATATACATGCATACACACTATTCATATACACTATTCAGCCATAAAAAGAACAAAATCGTGTCATTTTCACAAAAACAAAAAACAATGGATGGTTAACATTAACACTGTGTTAAGTGAAAAAAACCAGACTCAGAAGGACAAATATTATATATTTTCTCTCATATGAAAAATCCAGAGGGGGAAAAAAGATGACATGAAAGTAGCAGAAGAGACTATTAGAGAAGATAAGGGGGAGGTGGGAGGGGAGCATAGGGTAATGAATGAATTATCAAATGAATTATCAAAGTGTATTCTACGCATGTACAAATTTGCCACTATGAAACTCATTGTTTTGTATAATTAATGTGCAAAAGAGAGATGTGCAATAAAACCTCATGCATGATAGTGGCATTTTTGTATTTCTCTTTGTATTTCCATCAGTTTTTGTAATAGTCACTAACATTTATTCAGTGCCTTCCATGTTTGTCAGTCTCTGTGATAAAGACTTTACATCCATTAGCTCATCTAATCCTCAATAGCCTATGAAGGAAGTATTATTATTGTCCTTGTTTTTCAGATGAGAACCCAAGACAAAGGGGAACCTTATGTCATATACCTAGAATAACAAAGCCAAGATTTAAGTCCCTACAGTTGTGCACCCCAACCACTATCACTAATGCCTTTCATCGAGCCTCACTGTTTTTTTATGTACTGCTAAAAAAGAATAAAGCTACTGATTGCTATGATACAATGCTTCTCATCTGTGAGAATTTTCATATTTATTGAAAGAGTTCTTTAGACTTATTTATAAATTCTTTTATTTTGTATTTTCTTGAGCATTTAACAAAAAAAAATGTAGCAAAATCAATTGGTTAAGGTACTCCTGAGAATTCTTCTCTTCAGAACTTGACACCTTGCGTTATTTATGAATTAGAACCATTGCTATCCTCAAGAACTTGACACCTTGCATTATTTATGAATTAGAACCATTGCTATCCTCATTTTTCTAAACATCGCCTCCTCTCACCCCTCAAGGGTGTTGGGGATGCAGAATCTCTTAGAAAGTGCTCCCCTGTTGTTTTCTGTTTTTTGAGGTTTTCTTCCAAGGTGTTCACATACATGTTGCTGCTTTGAAATTGATGTTACTGGAAAACCAATATAAGGTCTTCAGACAGTAGCTAGACCTTATGTTCCTCCTAGAAAGTTCTCATATGGTTTTATAGCTGAAATGTGGATTGTCATCACCCATTGGGCCATTCAGCAAATTCATGTGTGCTCAGGCATATTGATCCTGTCACATCCTAATTTCATAGCTACTCAAAAATTGAAAGAGTATATGTCTTAGGAATGTATTTGAAAACTATATTGTTAGATGCAAACAGGTTTGGGTAGCTGGTACCTTTACCAAGGTGAAAGATACCTGTTACTAGCTTAAATTCTAAGGGGAGGCTTGGGCATGGTGGCTCACACTTGTAATCCCAGTGACTCAGAAAGCTGAGACAGGAGGATTGCAAGTTTGAGACCAGCTTCAGCAACTTAGCAAGGCTCTAAGCAACTTAACACCTCTGGTTTCAATCCCTAATACCAAAAAAAAAAAAAAAAAAATCTAAGGGGAAATGATTATTTTTGAATAAAATAAGTTTAGCTCCAGTTTTTGATATGTAGCCTAATTCTGATATCTGTACTTAAATCCAATCCTTGTAAAATTGAAATTTGGACCTGCAGAAATAACTAGAGATCTATGATAAGTGAGTTTGTAAATTCATAATCATTTAAACTTTCCCCCTGCCCTAGGGAATTCCTCATGCTGAGCCTGGATAGTGAATCTAACCCAAGAACTTTTATGGAGTGGGAAATCAGTAAATAAAAGTGCCTTGAAATTGCCTTAGTCATGTTGAGACAGATTAGGAGAGATAGTGAAATGGCTTGGTAGTCAGGACAAAGGGCCTCATTTAAGAGCTAGCCCATAGAGGTAAAGAGCAATTAACAGGGCATACTCAGGGCCTTCAAATGCAAAAAGACCATGAGACTCACCTGTGGGAGCAGTTCCTTTGTCCCAGAGGTGCGAGAACTAGGAGATGGAGTGGACACCGGTGGGAACACCTGTTTTACATAGATTTTAACCAATGATATTGGTGTATTTCTCAATGCCTGCTTTATATGAATATTAATTATGGTCAAACTCAAAATCAATATAAACCCCAGCCTAACATACTGAGACGGTGTCCTGCTTCCAGGTACCCTCCACCTTGTGGAGTCTCTGCTCTCCTTCCTTAAATAAATCCTACTCCTTTTACTCCTCCTTCCGTGGTTGTCTGTGGATTTTATTCTTCAAATTCATGAGACAAGAACTCAGAAGACTGGCACCAAATTCCCATTGTGAATTTGCACCATACCAAGAGCTGCAACACCCAGCTTTTAGCTGGAAGCTATTTTGGCCTCAGAAACCTACAGTCAGTCCAAATTCCCAGTTTTAGCTGGAAATAGCTGCAAACACTAGAAGTGGGCTATTTTACCTGCTGGAATCTTTAGTGGGCCCAGACTCCATTTGTCAGCGGGAGCAGAGAATCGGGCCTCATCTCAAAAACCCTGCATCAATCAACGTCTGTTAGTCTACTTTTCATCACTTTCACCAAAATAGCTCCAAAAAAATTAGAGGAGGAAAAGGTTATTTTGGCTCATGGATTTAGAGGTTTAACCCATGGTAGGCCAACAGCATTGCTCTAGGCCTAAGGAGAGACAGAACACTCTGGTAGATGTGTAGCAGAGGGAAGCTGCTCAGGGCATGGCAGACAGGAAGCAGAGGCAGAGAGAGGGGAAGAGGGCTGCAGGGAATTTGAGCCCTTTCATGGCACACCCCCAGTGAGCCACCTCCTCCAGTCATACCCCACCTGTCTACAGTTACCACCCAGTTCATCCATTCAAACTAGGATGGACCGAATGAATAGATTACAGTGCTCATAATCTAATCATTTTAGCTTTGAGGGGGACACCTCATATCCAAACCATAACAGCCCAAAACAAATATGGCTGAGCTTTTGAGTGAATTAGGAGTCACCAATATCTGTTGTTTCAATTTCAGTCTTCAGTTGTTTGTTGAGAAAGCAACTGTGGTATATAGCAAGGTGATACAGGAGAGCTACAGACCACCAGCAGAAAGAGATATGACAATGCTCCCTCATTCCCAACCAGAAGCAAACTACCCACCACATGACCTTGTAGCAGCCTGTCTGCACTTACAGAAGTTATTCAAACCAAAGGAACATCACTGCAGGATGGCCTTAGTTCCTTTTGAGAGGCCCAAATGATGATGAGGATTCCATAAGACTGTCAGTTCTGGGGGAAGGCCACCAAGGAAGACATGGACCCAGCACCTTGAGGGCAGAAATCATATTGATTTCATTCCTACATTACCCACAACTTAACTTTTTCCCATGTGGGTTATAAATGAAAGAACTGAGCATAATACTTAATAGTACCTAGGCCATGGTTTTCTCTGGGGCCAAAGTTATAATTGTCTACCATCATGGTCTGAATAAAAATATTCTATGTTTAGTTCCAAACACAGAGCCCAGATTAGATTATTTCTCCTATGAGTTGCTCTTGATCCAGACACTCAGACAAGAGTCCTCTAGAAGCAAGCACAAGTGTTCCCTATCCTTCCAGGCTCCCCAGAATCAGCAAGAAAGAGCACATAGGACCCTAGATCAGCTGCTGATGGACAAGGACTCTTGCCTTGGCCAGGACAGTAGGTGGTCAGTGTCCCTAAGTGGTATTCTCTTTTCTAGGGGCTGATAAGAGGGTGGCAATTCTACCATCAAGTTCCAACAGGTGTCAGCACAGTGGCATAAGACAAGGTATCTCAGGAGGCCCCTAAGAGGGGATAGTGGGGCTAGTGAGTGCCGTCTCAATGAAAGCCTAGAGGAGGTACCAATTCTTCCAATTCACATCATTAAAAGCAAACCACACTCCTTACATTTCAAACTTGCAACATTCACTTAAACCAAAGTGCTGAAATATAACAAGTTACCTGAATCTGATTTTAATTTAAGGACTAAATTTCAAATAGTTTTGGGAAAATTCTGGTGACCAGAGGTTTCCCAGAAGGGATTAAAACTGGGGACTCTTGCTAATATGTCTTGGATAGCACTGACTGCTCTTTGGTCAACCAATGTTATTTGCCCCCACCTTTCAAATGTTTTTTTTCCTCCATGGATTCAGTGGCATTCCTTCTTGTGGTTTTGAAGGGAAAGGAATCTGCCCCACCAAGCCCTCTGCAGGCTTCACCTGGCATGGACAGGCCATGCAGTGTATACTGCAACTTTAAGAAATTGCTTAATAGGAAAGGAATCTTCCTAAAAGCATTTTCTGATCATTGTTAAAGGATGCAATCCTCTCTTTTAGCTTTGAGATAAATAAAGTCCTGGTTACTAGAGCAAAGTACCTCGAGAATTTCACATTTATTCCCCCATGACATAATCCTCATGCCAATAAATTGACCATGTGACATGGACCACACTCCTGTAATGCCACGTGTTAATGTCAGGGAATAAAATCACAATCTGATCTGATTTTTTTTTTCAAGGAGAGGGGAACCCACAACAACAGAATGCAGTCACATAATCATCAGACACAAAATAAGCTGTTTATCCGATTTCACATACATTCACAATTGCATCTCATTTCTGAAATAAATATAATAACTTTCTAAAATGATTCACCTTTTTCTGTGCCTGTTGTGGTTAATATAGGAAATAAAAAAAAATAATCACTTGTAAGCCTTTTCCCCTTTTTTTTAGATAGAGAGGGAGAGAAGGAGAGAGAAAGAGAGAATCAATCTCATTTATTTATTCATCTGATCTTCTTTTCTCCAAAACTTAGTTATATAAAATGGTGCTGGGGTTTGAACCCTGGTCCTCACACATGCCAGGCAAACAATTCAACTGCTGAGCCACCACTCCAACCCCACTCATAATCCTTTGATCCAAAAATAAGCCTTGTTAATATTTGTGCTTTTCAATACATATATAATTTTACAACTCACAGTCATAGTGCGGGTATAATTTGTTGTGCTGTGTCTGTCTCACCTGGCTTTATTTGCCTGCCATTTTAAATGTCATTAAAATATTTCAAAAATCAGGAAGGATATAAGCTAAGGAAAGTGATAGCCTCGGAGTAGTGGGAATATTGGAGTTTTCTTTTCTTATATTTTGAATTTTTAAATTTTTTATCTGGTTTTAGTTTTTCTGACATTTGTGTATGTGGTGCTGGGGTTTGAACCTGGGTCTTCACACAGGCGAATAAGCACTCGACCACTGAGCCATGCTCCAGCCCCTATTTTTTTGTAATTTTAACTATCTATACTCTAGTTTTCTCCAGTGTACATTCATTATTATAAAAAGACTATTTTTAAATTTAAAAAGATGATATTTTCATAGCTGCATATTATTCCATTTTATGGATACAATTTGGTTTACTAAATCTTTACCAAAATGATAGACACATGTTCTTTCCAAGGTCTTGACAGGGACCCTTGCAATGTGTTCACACAGTCATGTTTTTGTGAAATCTGCAACTATTAAGTAACCACAGTTACTTATGTGAGACCACTTCAATTCAATACCCTCACCTCCCTGTTGTAGAGTTGCACTGGAAGGGAGTTGAGTTCAGGAAGAATTTTTTGTGATTCACAATCACTTCTTGTTGTATCTGCAACCATCTAGATCTTATTGTATCTGAAAGCATCTATATGAATGCTTTCAGGAATGTTCCTAATGTCAGCAACTTAGTGAGGATTTATAAGAATTCAGGAAAGACATGGGTTTTGAATCTCCTGGAATCTTATACAAAATTTGGATCTTACACAAAAATAATATCACAAATAGCAAAACCAAAACATATGGATAAATTTACAATAAAAATAGATGATCAAGGGGCTGGAGCGGTGGCTCAGTGCTTATGGTACTTGCCTGCCATGCTCAAGGACACGGGTTCGAACCTTAGCACCACGTACACAATGAAGTGTCAGAGCAACAAAAGTCACATGAAAAACTAAATAAAGTTGATTCTCTCTTTCTCTGTCTCTCTCACTGTCCCTTTCTCTCTTTTAAAAAAAATAGATGATCAAATTCCCTTCTGAGACCATTAAATACAAGAAAGTGGGGACAATCGCCATGGCCAAGACCTGCATCAATTTCTGCATCTGTATGAGAAAAGGAAATCAAGGGAAATTAGAAAACACAGAAAAGAATTGACTCAAGAAAGAATTCATAATAAAAACTATATTAAGAATTAACTAGAGGGGCTGCAGCCGTGGCTTGGCAGTTGCGGTGCTTGCCTGGCATACACAAGTACACAGGTTCAAACCCCAGCACCCATGTACACAACTAAGTGTCAGAGCAATGAAAGCCATGTGAAAAACTCAATAAAAATTGATTCTCTCTATCTGTCTGTCTCTCTCCCTCTCTCTCCTTCTGTCTTTGAAAAAACAAAGAATTAACTAGAAGGAATGTAAAAGCAAAAAACACAACAGTCAGTTCCTTGAGAGAAATAGGAGGAATTATTTTTTTAACCTAAGAATATTGTATTAGCTTTCCATCACTATAACAAAATATCTGAGATAATCAACTTTAAATGGAGAAAAGGTTTATTGTGGTTTCAGTTTCAGAGGTTTCAGTCCATGGTCATTTGGCTCCGTTGCTTTCAGCATGTGGGGAGGCAGCATGTCATGGTGGAAAGTGCATGGTGAAGCAAATCTGCTCAGCTTACAATAGCCAGGAAGCAAAGAGAGAGTCATGAAGGGTTCAGGGTCCCAACATTCCCATCAGGGCATGCACCTAACTTCCTTCTACTAGGCCCCACCTCCTAACAGTTCCACCACCTCCCAATTGTACTATGATTTGAAACTGATTCTCTAACGTAGGAGGCCTTTATGAGGAGCACATATCCAAACCACAACAGACACAAAGAAAGAGATTTAAAAAGGATTCCTTTAAAGCTTGCAGAAAAGTTTCAGCACATGGGTAATAAGAGTGCCTGGAGAGAAAAAAGAAAAAAAAACCTGATGAAACAGAATAAATACTGAAATCTGTAATTGCAGAAATTGTTTCTGAAATATAGAAACAAAAAATTTGAAACTACATATTGAAAGAGCACAGCATGTATCTGAGATTATCAACCCAGAAGGACCAGTACTAAAATACATCCTAGAAAAATTACCAAACTTCAAACAAATGAATAATTGCTTTGGTCATCTTGGGAGAAAAGAATGTGAAAAGACTCAAAATAAAAGGGACAATAAATTTTGATAATCACTAGTGTTTATACCAACATTTTCTCCCAAAGGAAATGGAGTCATGTATATAAGATACAAGGAAAGAAAATGTGAATCAAGGACTTTTTTCCCATGTGGTGCTGCGGGTGGAACCCAGACCCTCAACACATGCTAGGCAAGTGCTAAGCTACATCCACAGCCTGAGCCAAGAATTTTATATCCAGAAAAATAGCTTTTAAACACAATAAAGATCACAGACAAACTGCTATTAACCTGCAAAATCTTGGGTGTATTCCTCTCCATCCCCATTGAAGAACCTTTCACAGAAGAGCTATCCCATCAAGGCATGAGACCCTGGGGCAAAAAAAAAGTGGCATCTTTCCTGAGGTATTCCTGCAATGACCTGCGTCTCATCATCAGGAAATATCAGATGGATGTGGTCTGGGGCTCACCCTATGAAATGTAGAACCCAAACTTTGTAACTGATTAGATGGAACTGTGAAGATCTACTCTGAGAACCAAAATCCACAGCATGTAGTTGACACGTAGGATGTGGGCTGCAAAACCATAACAATGATTACAATGCCAACACTTCAAGTACGCCTGGTAGTTATATGCACCACATTCTTATTTAAGCCTCTCAAAGGTGGTATGGATCTCCAGTTTACAAGCAAAGAAACTAAGACTCGGTGATATTGATCATTATGTATAGACAGCATCAAATTTGACATGCAGTGCAACCACATTGCCATGGCTGTTCTTAAGGATGTGACCTACTACATCTATTGGGCTCACAGCCTCACCTCCCTCTCCTCTCATCCACCATGTGGAGCTGCTATGGCTCCCCTGCATGAGAAGACAACTTCCACAATGATCACTTAACCCCTTACACATAACTGGTTTATCATGCTAAAGCCAATATCATGTTGCCTTGGCCCACCCCCTTGGACCAGCATTCCAAACTGCCCCAAAGGAGCCTAATTCTCTGCCCAGGGCTTTTCTTGTGCCTTGGGAGCCTTCTCAACTCAGCCTAGGGAGAAAGGAAGCTCCAAGGGCCACTCACAAATGAAGGATGGAAGCCCAAGAAGAAGTAACCATGGCTGGAGGGGTGGCTCAGCAGTTTCAGCGCTTGCCTGGCAAGCACGAGGACCAGGGTTCAAACCCCAGCACCACGTACACAACTAAGTGTTGGAGCAACTAAGGCCATGTGAAAAACTAAATAAAGTTGTTTCTCTCTTTCTCTGTCTCTCTCACTGTCCCTCTCTCTTTAAAAAAAGAAAAAGAAAAGAAAAAAGAATAACCAGCATCCTTGGCCTCAGTGGGATGGACCCTGAATTGCACTTCATGTAGCCACAGAGTGCCCCTTATGAATTAGCTGCTCTCTTCACCCATTCCCTGTCTTGTGTGTCCTGGGCTATTTGGGGACCACACAAATACAAAGACAGTCCCTGAGGGATGCAACCTATAGCACCCAGTATGTGCTTTACCAGGCTAGTCTCAATAAGTGCTACAGGGTGCACTTATGTACATGTGGGCCTGGGCATGTGCACAGGAAAGCGGTGGAAGAGGTCACAAAGGAGTGTTTACACCCAACCCAGATTGGCTGGGAGCTATCAGCAGCAGAGTCTGACATCTGCTGGAAGGAGATGAGCCAAGAGGGAATTCCCTGAGGAGGTGACCAGCCAACTAAACAGGTTCCAGGAGGAGAAAGCCACATCACATGCTGGAGCTGACCTGTGGCAACTACACATTTCCTTTCCACATGGGCACAAGCCTTTAGAACAATGATTTCCTACTGCTGCCTGTGTTCACAGGCACTCTCTCCAATAGAAAGTGCATCAGTGCATATGTACACAGGAAAACAAAGATATTCATTTTATTTGAACACTTCAGAACACCAAGAGAACTCCAGTCATCCTTGGCTGTCAATTACCTGAATGACAAAATCATCACTGTGACTGCATAGTCAGACACAAAATAGCCAGCCTATTTTTCCAGACAGATTCAGATCTTTAAAAAAAATTAGTTGTATGGGGGCTGGAGCGATAGAGTGCTTGTCTGGCATACATGAAGACAATGGTTTGATCCCTAGCACCACATACACAACTAAGTGGAGGACAAACAAAAACCAGATGAAAAAATAAAATATTCTCTTTCTTCTCTCTCTCTCTCTCTCTCTCTCTCTCTTTCTCTCAAAAACAAAATAAGTGGTATGGTTTGGATCTTAAATATCCCCAAAATGTTCATATGTTGAAGACTTGGTCCCCAGTGGATGGTGCTACATGGCTGGTGCAGGAATTGGGTTGTTGAGGGGGTGTGTCCTTGAAGAGGATTGCAGGATCTGACTCCCTTTTGCTCCCTGGCCACTATGAAGTAAACAGTGTGGCTCTACTACATACTCCCTACCATGATGCTCTGCCTCTTTATAGACCCAAACAGCAACTGAGTCAAGCAACCATGGACTGAATCAAACCTCTGAAATTGAGCCAAGAGGATAAGTTAATTACCTCAGGTATTTTTTCACAGAATGGAAAACTGATCAATATTCTTAATGTTTTGACCTGTAATGTCACACCAAACTCACATGTTAAGTAATGCAGCAATATTCAGAGGTAAAATGATTGGACCATGAGTACTCTGACCTCGTCAGTGGATTAATCTATTTGATGGATTAATAATTGGAATGGATTTACTGGAAGGTGGTGAAAACTACAGGCAGGTGGGCCACATCTCATGCTAGAGGAGATCTCTGGGGCTGTTCCCTGCCCAGGGACCTGATCCAGTGAGGGCTGGCAGAAAGGCCAAAGGGCTAACACCTCAGTCAACTATCATTTGTGGATAAAGACCCCAAATTCCCCACCAGCAAGTTAAGATGATGCTGATGACATGGATCCTTTTCCAAAATAGATCATATTCTGGTTCATAAAGATAATCTCAGCAAATATAAAAAAGTAGATATTGTTCCGAGTATCCTCTCAGACCACAATACCATGACCCCAGCAATCAACAGTAAAAATCATAAAAGAAAACACACATATTCATAGAGATTGAATAATAATACCCTATTAAATGAAGAATGGATCCAAGAAGACATGAGCGAAGAAATCCAAAAATTATTGGAAGAGAATGAAAATGAAGACACAACATACTGCAACCTCTGGGACAGCATGAAAGCATTCCTAAGGGGAATATTTATAGCACTGAGTGCCCACATCAAAAATGAAGACATCCCAAATGAATAAGTTCATAAACTTATTTCAAAGCCCTTCAAAAGGAAGAACAATCTAACACCAAAGCCAGCAGAAGACAGGAAATAATCAAGATCAGAGCTGAAATCAATGAAATTGAGAACAAAAAAACAATAAAAAGAATTGATGAAACAAAGAGCAGGTACTGTGAAAAAATAAACAAGATAAATAGACTCCTAGCAAATCTAACTAAAAGAAGGAGAGAAATGAAGCAAATCAATAAACTCTCCAATGAAAAGGGAGCGATCACCACTGACCCCATGGAAATCCAACAAATTATAGGATCATATTTTGAAAACCTATACTCCTCCAAAGTTGATAACTTGGAAGAAATGGATAAACTTCTTGACACATACAACATCCCTAAATTGACACAGGATGATATTGAATTCCTAAACAACCCAATCACAGGCACTGAAATTTATATTGCAAATAAAAGTCTACCAAAGAAGAACAGCACAAGATCTCATGGCTTCCCCTCTGATTTTTACCACACACTTGAGGAGGAACTAACACTTCTCCTTATTAAGTTATTTCTCTCATCCACTTTTTATGAAGCAAACAAACTCTGATACCAAAACCTGACAAGGATACATCAAAAAAAGAAAACTACAGACCAATACCCCTGATTAACCTGGATGCAAAAATCCTTAATAAAGTCCTAGCAAACTGTATTCAAAAACTTATCAAGAAGATAATCCATCATGCTCAAGTGGGCTTTATCCCAGGTATGCAGGGCTGGTTCAACATATGCAAAACAATTAACATAATTCACCACTTAAACAGAATCAAGGACAAAAACCATATGATCATCTCAATGGATGCAGAAAAGGCCTTTGATAAAAATCCAGCAGGCTTTTATGCTCAAAACTTTAGAGAAGATAGGGATCAAAGGAACATTTCTGAACTATGTAAAGGCAATATATGCTAAACCCTCAGCTAGTATATTACTAAATGGATAAAAGCTGAAAGCATTTCCACTAAAATCAAGAACAAGACAAGGCTGTCCACTCTCATCACTTTTATTCAATACTGTTCTTGAGACCCTAGCTGGAGCAATAAGGCAAGAGAAAGAAATCAAAGGGATAAAAATAGGAAGAGAGGAAGTCAAACTCTCCCTTGTTGCTGACACCATCTGGAAAATCCAAAAAACTCCATCAGTAAACTGCTTGAACTTATAAACAGATTTAGCAAAATGGCAGGTTACAAGATCAACACCCATAAATCAATAGCTTTCCTATATGCTAATAATATTAGGACTGATGAAGAAATCAGAAAATCAGCCCCATTCACAATATCTTGGAAAAGAATAAAATACTTGGGAATTAACCTTACAAGGGAAATCAAAGATCTCTACAATGAAAATTATCGGTCATTGAAGATGACCAAGATGACCTAAGAAGATGGAAAGATGTTCCATGCTCTTGGTTAGGCAGAATTAATATAATAAAAATGGCCATTCTGCCAAAAGCTCTATATAGATTTAATGCAATCCCTATTAAGATACCTGACCTATATCATTCTTTACAGACATAAAGAAATTCTCAAATTCATTTGGAACAATAAGAAACCTAGAATTGCCAAAACATTACTAAGCAAGAAAGAAGAAACAGGTGGTTTTGCCTCACCAGATCTAAAACTATACTATAGAGCTGTAGTAACAAAGACAGCATAGTACTGGTATCAAAGATAGGAAAGAAGACCAATGGAATAGAATAGAAGACCCTGAAACAAACCCACAAATCTTTAAACATCTTATTTTTGACAAAGGGGGACAAAATATTACATGGAGGAGAGACAGCCTTTTCAACAAATGGTGCTGGACAAACTAGACAGTCACTTGCAGAAAGTTGAAATTAGACAGGTATCTTTCTCCTTGCACGAGAATCAAATCAAAATGGATCAAGGAGCTAAGAATTAAACCTTGCAACTGATGGAAGACAAATTAGGTCCAACACTTCAGCATTTGGGAGTTGGCAAAGACTTTCTCAACATGTCTCCTAAAGTGAAGGAAGTAAAGTAAAAAATCAGTGAATGGGATGCCATAAAGCTAAAAAGGTTTTGCACTGCCAAGGAAATAATCAAAAGAGTCAAGAGGTTTCCTACAGATTTGAAGAGAATCATGGGCTGTGATTCCTCTGACAAGGGCCTCATATCCAGAATCAACAAAATCCTCAAAAATCTCAACTACAAAAACACAAACAACCCAATCAATAAATGGGCCAAAGAGCTAAATAGAAACTTCTCAACAGAGGTCATTGTTCAAACAAATGAATACATGAGAAAGTGCTCTAAATCTCTAGTAATCAGAGAAATGCAAATGAAAACTACATTAAGATATCACCTTATGCCTGTCAGATTGGCAAAAATGAAGAAAATAAACAATAATAGATGCTGGAGGGGCTGTGAAGAAATAGGCACATTAGGACACTTTTGGTGGAGCTGCAGACTGGTACAGCCCCTCTGGAAAACAGTATAGAAAATCCTCAAAAAACTAGGGATGAGCCCACCATATGATCCTGCTATTCCTCTCCTGGGTATTTTTCCAGGGGATTTAGAATCAGCACATTACAGGGACACAGCAAAATCAATGCTCATAACAGCTCAATTTACAATAGCTAAATTATGGAAACAACCCAGATGTCCCTCACTGGATGAATGGATCCAAAAACTGTGGTATATATATACCATGGAGTTTTACTCAGCAATTAGAAACAATATTGCAGCCTTTGAAGGTAAATGGATGGCTATGGAAGAAATTATTCTGAGTGAAAAAAGTATAGCCCAGAGAAACAAGGGTTGAATGTCTTCACTCATCTGTGGAGGCTGGAGCTAGACCCTGGCCATTGAGATAGGAGGTCTATTGTCATGTTTTAAATCCAGATAAGGTGTAACGTCATACAACCTAAGGCATTTGTAAAGATGTATTTGGAAGCAGGGGAGGGTTAAGGGTGGGTTATTGGAGAGGGGCTCTTGGGGGTAGATCTAATTTTCAGAATATATATATATACATATATATATTCTAATTTTCAGAATATATATATATATATATTCTAATTTTCAGAATATATATATATATATATATAAAATTTTGTTAGAAGCTTGTTTGATTGTTCAACAAATAAATTTCTGAATAAAATAAAAAAAGATGATGCTGATTCAGTCTGCCCAAGTTCCTGGAGGTCCCCAGCAGCCTTGAGACCCCACTGCCCACACGGTAACCTGACCATAAATGCACCCTATCTCAGCACTTTCTCCTCCCTGTCTCACTTCCCCCACCTCTGCTGGTGCTTCCCAGGATCACATTCCAAATACACTACAGTTGTGCCTCGGTATATACAGGACATTGGTTCTAAGTAACTGCCATGAGTATCAAAACCCACAAATGCTCAAGTCCCCTATATAATATGGGACAATGTATGCACATACTCCCATATACTTAATAAGTCATCTCCAGATTACCTATAATGCCCAATACATGTAAATGCTGTGTGTTAGCTTTCCAATACTGTAATAAATGTCCGAGATATTTCAAGTTATATAGAGAGGTTGTTTTGGAGATTGCAGTCCATAATCAGTTGGTCCTACTGATTTGTGCCTGTGGTAAGACAGCGTATCTTAGTGGGAGCACATGACAAAGCAAAACCATTCCCCTAAATGTCCAAGAATCAAAAGAGAACAAGAGACTAGAATCCCATCATCCCCTTTAAGGGAATGGTATGACCCAAAGACCTTTCACTAGGCTCTGCTTCCTAATTGGTCCACCACCTCCCAAGCACAGCAGAGGCATGAGCCCTCAGCTTAAGTACCACATCCAGGTTTCCCCTTATGTTTAACTGGGAGTGGGGGTATTTCCAGAATATCGTTGATGACTGATCCTGGAGTTCCAAGCCAGGGTATCCGCTCAAGCCCCACGTTAAGCACATCCCAACTGGCTCTCCCACCAGCCATGACATCAACCTAGCAGCCCCATTGCCTTGCAGAGACCCTAAGGACCTGCTGTGTTAGACCTCTATTCCCACCTCTCCCTGTTACCTTAACCCCTGATCCTCACTGATTCTTCCCAGTCATCTCCCATTCCATGTCACTAGTTTTGACAAAATATTTCCAAGGCCAAATCTCACAGTAGCAGTTCCCTCCACCACTTCTGTTTGGCCCTCAAAATGGTTCTGGGATATTGCATCCCCAACCATGCCACACTGGCTTTCTGGTACTCTTCCCAGCTCCCATTGGCTGTTGGTTCATGGTAATCTGCTCATCATACACCAAGGTGTGCCATCCCCGGACCAAGTGTTATAAATGTTGGAGTGCTAAAGCAAAGTCTGTAGTCAGCAGCAATTCTGCCCAGGCCTCCCAGGGCATGGTCCTGTCCCTGATGCCCACAGGAGGTATGAGGGGAGTGTTTGGGACTGTAAGGAAACAGAGGAGTAAAAAGCCAAAGTCTACAAAGAAAGGAAAATAGTTATTAGCTTGGGTCAATTGTAAAAGGAGACAATAGTATGCAGCACAGGTTTGGGGACAGGCCACCCTGGACTTGAATCCCTCTATCAATAGGCTAGTTACTTAACCCTTGCCTCAGTTTCCTCATCTCAAAAATGTGGGTAATATTATTACTGGCTCAGGTTTGTTGTGAGAAGGATATGATGAGATGGATCTAGACAGATAGCATGAGGCCAGGCCTGTGGTAAGTGTTCAACACTCAAAGCTATTGCAAAGGTCATCATTAGCAACCATTTTTCAAATCTCTGAAACCTCTTAGATGGAAAACCAGTTGTTCTTGATGGCTACTTGAGAAAGAAGCAGCAAATTTTTAAATCAGAATGATTCAAAAAATTTTCTCCTAGCAGCAGTTATTAAATGCAGGAGGCCTTGGAATTTCTTTAAACAAAAATTCCACATCATCAAACTTGGGTGGTTCCTCAAGTTTCCCCTGAAACCCCAATAGCTTGATTCTACGGTTCCTCAAATCTCCCTAATTAAATTGTCTTGTTTAGTCCCTGCTCCCTCCCTCAGCCCCTGTCCTCCCCAGCATTGTATCCATTCCCTGCCTGTGTCCCATGGAAGGTGCAACTTACAAACTGTCAGTTTGCAGATTCACTACTCCTTGACAATATGCTGCACAGACAGACAGCCCCACCCCATGGATACCCCCTTTGTGCAAAGGCCAACTGGTAATGGGCAGTTGGAATGTCTCCTAGGTAGACAAAAGACCTGCTCAAGTGTGCAACTATTTGGGGGCAGCAGCCACTCCCTCCACGGGTGGTTAAGGCTTTTGCTCCCTGGAGCCAGATGCTAAGTCCTAGGAGAAGAATAGAACTGGCATGTGGGCTTGACAAAGGCCGCCCCACCCTGAGGCCCTGGTCAGCCAACACCACAAGCATCTTCAGCATATGGGTCCCCAGAGGTTTCCCTTCAGTTTACAATCATGACTTTCCTCTTAGGGAGTCAACAATTTCCAGAGAACTTAAATGGGCCGTGTGACTAAATTAAACTCCCAAGGCAGCCAAAACCAGGATGCTAATTGGCTTGGCTCATGGTTTTTCCCCTCCAAGGAGACAGATTGGCTCATTTTTCAAGCAACTAATTATTAATTTGAAGCCATGAATAGAAAGAGATGGGAAGGACCTGTCACCTCCCGCTTAGTAAATGTTAAAGCTTTGTTATTTGCAGGCGTGGTAAGGAACCAAACGGCCTTTGAGTGGGCAAAAAGGCCCTCAGGTTTCCCATGTGTGCAGGCTGGGCTGTGTTATTGCTTTTCCTCTGTGAAATGTGATGGGGAGCACATTTGTAGTGACTGACACCATCAGAGTTTATGCAGGGACATGTTATTTCAGACCTCAACAAATTCAGTCTTTGGAAAGATCTCAATTTGTACAAAACAGAGTGTAATTCTTTTTTTTTTTTTCAGTCTACCTTTAATTTCTTTACTCATATTATATCTTTCCAAAAGAAGTACTCTTTCTAACGGCATACAATAAAATACACTGATTCTCTTACAGTAATTTCCAATCAATATATTCTATTATGCAAAAGTGTAATTCTGAATTACACTGTCAGAATTTAAAAATTAAAAAGTCCTTCAAACTTTAAAAAGTCCTTCAAACTTGTGCCCCAGAAATAGACCACACATTTGATATTATAGGTTAAAATTTTTTAAAAACAGAGAGGGAGAGGAGGAGAGAGAGAGAGAGAGAGAATGAATTTTATCCAGTTTTTCACGTGGCTTTCGTTGCTCCAACACTTCCTTGTGTATGGGGTGCTGGGGTTCAAACCAACAAGCTGAGCCACCTCTCCAGCCCATAAATTAATATTTTAATAAATTAAACAGTCATCTCGTGAATGCCACCACTTTATTACACTGGTTTGGCATATAAAAGGCAATTGTTAAATGCAAATTAAAATAAACTATAACTTTTTGAAAACCATTTTTCCCAAAATTTTATTATTTAAAATTTCAAACATATAAGAAATTAGATAGAATTTACTGCAAATTCCCATAGAACCATTTATATTCTACGATTAAAATTTGTGACAGTTGCCTTATCACAAATCTGTGCTCCTGTCCACCTATCAGTTCATTGTGGTTTTTGTTTTGTTTTGTTTTGTTTCTGCAGTACTGGGATTGAACCCAGGACCTTGAACATGCTAGGCAAGTACTCTACCACTGAACTACACCTGCAGCCTTTCATTGTGTTTTTTGATGCATTTAAAACTAATTTGCCAAAGTCAGTACCCTTAGTCCCTAAACACTTCATCATGAATATCATTCGCCAGATGTGTTTATGGGGACTTAGGAGTAAAACACACACAGGGTCTTGCTTGAGTCCCAGGCATACCCTTGTATGAGTTTGAACAAATGTGTCCATCTGTCAAGAAGTTCAATGCCCCATCACCTCAGAGAGCTCTTGGTTCCCATCCCACCCTCAACTCCTCCAGCCCCACAGGCAACACTGTTTCTTTGTTCACAGCGATCATAACCCATTTTACTATATGTATTTTAATATACCTGGACCTCAGTAAATAAAAATGGTCAGGCCTCTCTCAACTTCTGTGAGGTCCAGAGAAACACTTTAATATTCTTACTTTTAAAAAGTCTCAGGACTCAAGGGTTGGAACTGTGGCTCGGTGGTTATGGCGCTTGCCTGGCATCCGCAAGTACACGGGTTCAAACCCCAGCACCCACACACACAGCTAAGTATCAGAGAACGAGGACCATGTGAAAAACTCAATAAAACTTGATTTTCTCTCTCTCTCTCTCTCTCACTGTCCTTCTCTCTTAAAAAAAAGTTGCAGAACTGGAGCAGTGGCTCAGCAGTAGAGCACTTGCATGGCATGCACAAGGACCTGGGTTCAAACCCCAGCATTACATACATGACTAGGTGTCAGAAAAATAAAAACCAGATGGAAAAATAAATAAAAATTGACTCTCTTTTTTAAAAAATAAAAAATAAAAAGCCACTGTTATGGATTAGATATTAAGCCTCTCCCCTTAAAGCTCATGTGTGAGACAATGCAAGAAAGCTTAAAGGTGAAATAACTGGGTTATGAGAATCTTGACCTAATCAGAGCATTAATCTCCTGGTACAGATTAACTGAGTGGTAACTGTAGGCAGATAGGGTATGGCTGAAAGAGGTGGGTCCCTGGAGGGCTACCTTTGGAGTATATATTTTATCCTTTTTGAGCAGAGCTCTCCCTCTCTCTCTCCTCTTCTTGGCATGATGTCTTGAGTTGCTTTCCTCTGCCACACTCTTTTGCCATGATGTTCTACCATACCTTTGACACTGAGCAATAGAGTTGGCCATCTATGAACTGAGACCATGTGTCCAAAAATTAAATTTTCCTCCTTTAAAATTGTTTTTATCATGTCTTTTGGTTGCAACAGTGAAAAATCTGACTAAGTCACCAAACCATCAATATGCTGCTCTAGAACTATAAGTAATAAATTTCTGTTCTTTGTAAATTACCTCATCTCAGTATTTTGCGACAGCAGCACAAACAGACTAAGATGCACATATGAGTGAGATAATACAGTTCTTGGCTTTCTATATCTGGTTTATTTCATTTAACCTAATGGTTTCCAGGTCCATCATTGTTATGGTTTGAATGTGAAGTGTCCACCAAAATCTCATGCAACAGTTCAGTAAGTCTGAGGTGAAATGACTGGGTTCTAAGAGCCTTAACCCAATCAGTGAGTAACTGGCAACTGTAGGCTGGTAGGGTGTGGCTTGAGGAGGTGGGTCACTGGGAGCACACCTTTGGATATATATTTTGTATCTGGCATGGAGTTTTTCTCTCTGTTACCTGGAGCTATGCCTTCCACCATGGTATTCAGCCTCACCTCAGGCCCCAAAGAATGGAACCATCCTTCTATGAACTAAGACCTCTGAAACTGTGATCCCTCAAAATAAACTTTTCCTCCTAAAATTGTTCTTGTCAGGTCCTTGGGTCACAGCAACAAAAAAGCAGAATAAAACAGAAATTGCTATCAAGAAAAGGGGTCATTGCTATAACTAACCTGGCCATGTGATTTAAAAGCTTTTGGAGATTTTTGATATTTGTGAGAGGAATTTTGGAAAGTCTAGTGATACAAGCTGGAAAAGCTTTAGATTGTTATAAGTGGTGCTAAATGGATGATTTTGGTGGGATCAGGTCAGTCAGAAAACCAGAATGCCAATAGGACTGTTCACAGTAAAGATAGAGCGTAAAAGGTTTTAGAGGAAAAGGAAGACCTTATTGGAAGTTGGACTGAAGGCCATTTATGTTACATTCTGGTTGTCTGCATTTTGCCTGTGTCCAGAGACTTTGTGAGTCTGATTGGAAAAGTGATGGGCTTCTTAATCTGAATGAAGAAATTTGTAAACAGCATAGTATTCAGGCAGTGGCATAGGTATTGCTAGAGGCTTTTAGCCAAATTTATTGTGCTAATAAGGAGCAGAAAGATTTGAAAAACTGTGGACTTGAAAGATGGGAGTAAAGCTGTGTCTAAGGAAGTTGCAGTTGTTAAAGACATTACCTTAACTAAAGAAATTCTAAAGACTTTGCCCAGAGGCAAAAAGAAAGATGGCTTGAGGGCATCTCAAGAATTGATAAGATCATATCCATCTCAGGCTCAAGGGAGTAAAAAGGTGCTTTGAGAAGAGGCCAATGGAGCACGCTTCTTGGACAAGAGGGCCTATGAAAGTTTTTCAATATGCTCAGCAACCCAGACGCTCAGAGACTACTGCAGCTGTGGTCCCTGGAGGCTTGGCTACTGCTTGAGATGGTGGCAGGCCTTGGAGGCAACCATGTGGTGCTGATTCTGCAGGATTATAGGATGCTGGAGTTAGGAGGTCATGGAGGCTTCCACCAAGATTTCAAAGGAAGGTCTGGAAAGCCAGGTAAGCTGCAGCAGGGTCAGAGTCCCTATGGGCAGCCCATAATAGAGAGATTCGTGGAGACGTGAGAAGGAAGCTGAAGCTGCAGTGGTGACCCCCCAAGATTAAGAAATGCTAGTACCATGGAAAGTTTGCCTGGGAAGGCTGAAGGAGTTGAACAAGTCAACAGAGAGACCACAAGGACTGCAACCAACAAGGCCATAGGGGCAGAGCTGCACCAGCTCTCTGGAAAGAACGTCATGATGCCATGTGCTCCAGATGTCGGACATGGAACTAGAAAACTTGTTTGCCCAGCTGGGTTTTGTTCTTGCTTTGGTCCCATCTCTTCTTTCTATGCCCCTATTTTTCTGAATGGAAATATTTACTATGTGCCTTTGTATATTGGACATACGTAACTTGATTTATTTTTTTACAGGAGCTCACAGTACAAGTTTGCCTAGAGTCTCAGAGGAGACTTTGGACTTGAATTTTGTGCAGTCTTGGAACTGTTAAGACTATAGGGACTCCTGAAAATGGGCTAAATGTATTTTACATTGTGAGATTGTCATGAGCTTTTAGAGGCTAGGGGCAAGATGTTATGGTTTTAATGTGAGATGTCCCCCAAAAATCTCACATGTGGCAATGCAGTAAGGCTGAGGTGAAATGATTGAGTTATGAGAGCCTTAACCCAATCAGGGAGTTAATCCCCTGATAGAGATTAACTGGCAACTGTAGGTTGGTAGGGTGTGGCTGGAAGAGATAGGTCATTGGGGGCATGCCTTTGCACATATATTGTATATCTGGTATGGAATTTCTCTCTCTGCTTCCTGAAGCTATGCCTTCCACCATGAAGTTCAGCCTCACCGTGAGCCCCAAAGAATGGAGCCAGCCTTCTATGAACTAAGACCTCTGAAACTATGATCTCTCAAAATAAACTTTTCCTCCTAAAGTTTTTCTTGTCAGATCTTTTAGTCATAGCAGCAAAAAAAACTAATACATCCATGTTGTTGCAAATGATAGGTTCTTCTTTTTTAAGGCCAAATAATATTCCATTCTATGTATATACCACAATTTCTTTATCTATTCATCTGTTGATGGACACTTAAACTGTTTTCACAGATTGAGTATTGTAAATATAACTGCAATAATCATGGGAGTGCAAGATATCTCTTCAAGATTCTTCTTTTAATCCTTTCAGATATTTATCCAGAAGTGGGATTGTTGTATTACACAGAAGTTCTATTTTTAACTTTTTGAGCAACCTTCATACTGTTTTCCATTAAAAAAAAAATACCAATATACATTCCCATCAATGGTGTATAAGAATTTCTTTTCTATACATCCAACATTTCTCTCTCTCTCTCTCTCTTTTAATAATAGCCATCCCACCAAGTTTGAGATGGACTCTCATTGACATGCATTTTCCTGATGGCTAGTGATGCTGGGCACCTTTCTGTACACATGTTGCCCAGTCATGTTTTCTTTGAAGAAATATCTATTCAGGTCCTTTGTCCACTTTTTAATAATTTTTTTGTTTGCTCTCATTAGAAGCCTAGCTATACACAGCCAGGCAGAGGACCTCAGAAATGTCAACAGTTATTATACATGTATATGTTCATTTCAAACTACAGTATGGTGGAATAACAGAGGAGACATGAGCTCAGGGAATGGATGAAGGGGGGCACATTCTAGTCTAGGGGATGGACCTCAACTTACTATCTCACTATGTATGTATCCATGTATGCATTCTTATCTAACAATTCCCTCCAATATGTAAGTGTATGTTGAACTAATAATAAAGAAAAATGTTTTGTTTGCTTGGTTTTTTGTTTGTTTTGTTTTTGCTTTTGGCTATTCAGTTGAATGAGTTCTTTGTATATTTTGTACATTAACCCTTGCTATGGTTTGAATATGTCCCCTAAAAATAGTGTGATGGAAACTTAATCCCTAGGACAGCAATATTGGGAGGTGGGGCCTAATGAGAGGTAAGTAGGCCCTGAGAACAGAAGGAATTAATGGCATTATCACAGGAGCAGGCTTGTTATCCCTGGAGTGGATTTCCTATAAAAGGATGAATTTGGCTCCCTTTTCCATGTCCCGCTCTCTCACTTTTCCTCCCACCTTCTACCATGGGATGCTGCAACAAGAAGGTCCTTGATGCCCACCCCTAATCTTAGACTTCCTAGCCTGAAGAATTGTGAGAAATATATTTCTATTTTTTTTAAGAGCGAGAGGGAGTGAGAAAGAGAATCAATTTTATTTATTTTTTCATCTGGCCTTTGTTTCTCTGAAACTTTTATGTGTGTTGCTGGAATTTGAACCTGGGTCCTTCCACATGCCAGACAAACACTCCAATGACTGAGGCACCACCCCAGCCCCACATTTCTGTTCTTTAAAAATTACTCAGTCTTTTGGGGCTGGAGCAGTGGCTCAGTGGTTACAGAATTTGCCTGGCATGCGCAAGTATGCAAGATCAAATCCTAGCACCATGTACAAAGTGTCTGAAGAATGAAAGTCACATGACAAACTAAATAGAATTTGCTTCTCTCTTTCTCTCTCTCACTGTCCCCTCTTTCTTCAAAAAAAAAATTAGAGTCTTTGCTAAAATACCACAAAATGAACTGAGACAACTCCCTATTGGATATTTGGTTTGCTAATATTTTCTACCATCTCATGGATGCTTTTTTACTCTGCTGACAGTGTTCTTTAATGCACAAACAGTTTTTTCCCTTTTTTATTGGTGCAGTATAGTTGTACGTAATGGCACAAGTACAGTCCCTAGTCTTTTTCCTCTATTCTACTGATCTTCCTTCAATTTTCATGAGATTTCCCCCACCCTCCACATCTTTCTTTTCCTTTTTTATCTCTAGCTTCCACATGTGAAAGAAAACATATGACCTTTGACTTTCTGAGTTTGGCATATTTCACTTAACATAATGGTCTCAAGTTCCATCCATTCTCCTGCAGATGACATGATTTTGTTCTTCTTTACGGCTGAATAAAACTTCAGTGTATATAAATACCACATTTCTTTATCCATTCATCCATTGATAGACACTAGGCTGGGTTCCCTAGTTTGGCTATTGTGATTGTTCTGCTATAAACATGTGCAGCACAAATCACTATAACATGCTGACTTTAATTCTTTAGGTAAATACCAAGGAGTGGTATAGCTGTGTCATATGATGGTTCCACACCTAGTCTTATAAGGAACCTCCGTAATGATTTCCATAGTGGTTGTACTAATTTCCAATCCCACCAACAGTAATGCAAAAAAGTTTTAAATATTTATGTAGTTCAGTTTCTTTGATTTTTTTTTTTTGTTTTTGTTCTATGCTTGGTGTTCTAGCCAAGAAATCACTGCCAATTAGGAACTTTTCTGCTATCTTCTCTTCTCTAAAAGCTTTAGTTCTGGGACTGGAGTGGTGGCACAGCAGTTATAGTGCTTGCCTGGCATGCACAAGGACCTCGGTTCAAACCCCAGCATCACATGTACATAAACAAAGTTGATTCTTTCTCTCTCTCTCACTGTCCTTCTCTCTTTAAAAAAACAAAAAAGCTTTAGGTCTTTGTTGCATTTTAATTTACATTTTGTTTATAGCAGAAGGCAAGGGCCCAATCTCATTTTATTTTGCATATGGATATCTGATTTTTCCAAAATACATTTTTTAAAAAATCCCAAACCCTGGCCTTTCCCTATTGAATCTTCCTAGCACCTTTTTGAAATCATTTAACATATATGCAAGAAAAGGATTTTTTGCTGGACTTGCTATCCTGTTACATTTGTCTATATGTCTGCCTCTTTGTTATGTCAGTATAACTGTAGGGTTTTTATAGATGCTCTTTGACAGGTTGAGAAAGTTCTCTTTTATTCCTAGTTTTTACCATGAAAGAGTATTGAATCTGGAAACATGCTTCTGTGTCTATTGAGATTATCATGTGATTTTTGTCCTTCATTTTTCAACATGGTACCTCACATTAATTGATTTTCATACGCCAACAAATCTTGCCTTCCTGGGATAAATTCCACTCAATCACAGTATATATTAGTTCTTATATATTGTTGGATTTAGTCTACAGGATTCATAAGGGACATTGTTCTGTAGTGTTCTTTTGTTGTGATGTCTTTGTCTGGTTTTGGTATCAGATAATACTGGCCTTATAGAACAAGTTGGGAAGTATTCCCTTCTCTACAATTTTTTGTATGTTATTATGAGGGATTGGTATTATTCATTCTGTAAATGTTTGGTAGCAAAGCCATCTGGGCCTGGACTGACCAGCTTTCCCTCCCTCCCTCCCCTCTTTCCTTCCTTCCTTCTTTCCTTCCTTTCTTCTTCCTTCCTTCCTTCCTTCCTTCCTGAATTAGGGATGCTTTACCCTGAACTACATCCCTAGCCCTTTTTTAGAAAAATTTTTTTAGACAAAATCTTGCTGAATTGTCCAGGCTGACCTCAAACTTGTGATTCTCTTGCCTCAATCTCCTGAATTGCTAAGATTACAAGGAAGATTATACTGCACCTAACTTGGGCTTTTCTTTATGGGAATTTTTGGTTGTTGTTATTTACTTTTGATCACTAATTCAATCTCCATAGTTGTTTAAGTCTGTTTAAATTTTCTATCTCTTCTTAAATCAGTTTTAGTGATTTATGCCTTCCAGTAAATTTGTTCATTCATTCTAATATGTTGGTATACATACAGTTATTCATAGCTTTCTTATCATTCTTTTTACTTCTTTTAAGTTTGGGAGTGATGTATGCTAATTTTAGCAATTTGAGTTCTCTCTGGTTTTTTTTTTTTGTTGTTTTTTTGGTTTTTTTTTTTTAATACTCAAATTAATGAAAATTTTGGCGATGCTTCCAAAGAACCAAGTTTTGGTTTTGTTGATTTCCCTATAGTTTGTCTAAACTCCGTCTTTTTGTTTGTGTCTCCTTCTCTCTGCTAAGGATCGAACCAAGGCCTTTTGTATGCTAGGTAGGTACTCTACCACTGAGCTACACACACGGCCCTGTTTTTCTAATCTGTATTTCATTAATTTCTCATCTAGGAGTTGAAGCAATGGTTACGGCACTTGCTTGGCATGAGAAAGGACACAGCTTCAAACCCCAGCATCATGTACACAAAGAAGTATTGGAGCAACGAAGGTCACATGAAAAAACTAAATCAAATTGATTCTTTCTCTCTCTCTTACTGTCCCTCTCTTTAAAAAAATTTTCGCATCTAATATTTGTTATTTCCTTCTGTTTGCTTGTTTTGAGTTTAATTTGCTTTTCTTTTTCTTGTTACTTAAACTCAGTAGTTTATTTGAATTCTTTCATTTAAGTTTTGACATGTTTCATTTTTCATTCACTTCAATTTCTAATTTCCCTTATGATTTCTTCTTTGGCTCATTCATTAAGAGTGTGCCATTTGATTTCCACCTATTTACTGATTTCTAAATTCATTCCATGGCAGTCAGAGAATATACTTTGTATGATTTCAATCCTTTTAAAATTATTGAAGCTTGTGTTATGGCCTATGACATGGTCTATGCTGAAAAATGTTTTGAGTGTGCCTGAATGGAATATTTTTATGTGCTATTTAGTGATATAATCTATGCCTATCTGTTGAGTCTGGTTGGTTTATACTGTTGTTCAAGTCTTCTCTTTCTTTCTTGATAATCTGCCTAGATGTCCCATCCATTTTGAAAACTGGATATAGACATCTTCGACTATTCTTATTGAGTTGCGTATTTCTTCTTTCAATTATTTCAGGTTTTGCTTCATATATTTTTGGGTTCAATTACATCAGCTTTGCTTCATTGATTTATACCTGCTGTTAGGTGCATATATGTTTATAATTATTACATCTTCTTGATAGATCCACCATGTTATCATTATAAAATGTCTATCTTCTTTTCCAGTAAAAAGTTTAGCTTTAAAAATCTATTTTGTGTGCTGGAGCAGTGGCTCAGTGGTTGGAGCACTTGCCTGAGATGTGCAAGGACCCAAGTTCAAACGCCAGCACCACATATGCAACTAAATGTCAGAGAAACAAAGGCCACATGAATAAATAAATAAAATTGATTCTCTCTTTCTCTCTCACTCTCTTTCCTAAAAAACAAAATAAAATCTATTTTGATTCATATTAGTGTAGTTACTCCAGTTCTCTTTTAGTTATAATTTCCATGGTTTACTGTTCATATCCTTTTACTTTCAATCTATTTGTTTCTTTGAATCTAGCATGTGTTTCTTGTAGACAGCATTTCATTAGATCTTGTTATATGCATTTGGACAATCTTTTATTTTCAATGGGAATGTTTTGTCCATTTATACTCAAAATAATTGGTGAGGAGGTAGAATTTATATCTGCCACTTTGCTATTTGTTTTCTATATGTTGTATTTATTTTTGATTCTTCTATTCTTCCATTACTGACTTTTGTGTATTAAAATTTTTCCTGTATGTCATTTTGATTCCCTTGTTGTTTCTTTTATTATATCTCAGAATGGTTTCTTAGTAGTTTCTCTGGGGATTACAGTTAACATTAATTAAAAATAATCTGGTTCTGATTAATACTAATTATCTTTTTTAAGAGAGAGATAGAGAGAGAACCAATTTTATTTAGTTTTTCATCTGGCCTTCATTTCTCTGACAGTCATGTATGTGGTACTTGGGTTCAAACCCAGGTCCTTGCATATGCCAAGCAAGTGCTCCAACTGCTAAACCACTGCTTCAGCCCCAATACGAATTATCTTAATAGTATAGGAAAACTGCTCCAGTGCAGCTCTGTTCCCTCTCCCTTTTGTTGAGCTATTATTGTCTTCAAGTTATATCTTACATTACTACATTATAAACTCATCAACAGAGTTTTTCCCATCAGAATTGGGGATTTAATCTAGGATCTCATGCATGCTTTAGGTAAGCACTCTATCACTGATCTACATCCCCAGTCCCAATGGTTTTATAATTATTGACTAATATAGATGTCTTTTAAATCCTATAAGACAATTATAGCACTTGCCTGGCATGTGTGAGTATGAGGGTTCGAACCCCAGCACCATGTATACAACCAAGTGTCCAAGCAACAAAGGCCACATGAAAAACTAAATAAAATTGATTCTTTCTCTCTCTGTGTTTCTCTCTCTCTCACTGTTCCTCTCTCTTTAAAAAAAAATCCTAAAAGACCTACTAACAAAAAATACATATTCTCCTTTACATTTTTCTACACAGTTATCTTTTACCAGTATTCTTTGCTTTTCCACATGGATACATGTACTGTTTCATATTCTTGCATTTTAACCTGAAGGAATTCTTTTAGTGTTTCTTTTTTTTTTAAGAGAGGGACACTAAGAGAGAGAAAAAAAGAGAATCAATTTTATTTAATTTTTCATGCGGCTTTCGTTGCTTGACACTTTGTTGTGTACGTGGTGCTGGAGTTCAACCCACATCCTTGCACATGCCAGACTAGTGCAGTAACCTCTGAGCCACCACTCCAGTCCCCCTACTTTTATTATTTCTTGTAGAGCAAGTCCGCTAGAGACAACATTTCTCAGTTTTTATCTGTAAATGTCTTAATTTCTACTTGACTGTTGAAGAGTAGTTTTATTGGATATAGAATCTGTAGGGATTTTTCCTTTTCACACTGTTAATATGCCATCCCACTGTCTTGGGTCTCTATGGTTTCTGATGGGAATAAGCTGCTAATGTTATTGAAAATCCACTATAGGTTCTGGATCACTTTTCTTTCTTTCTTTTTAAAGACAGAGGTGGACAGAACGAGAGAGAGGGAGAGAGAGAGAGAGAGAGAGAGAGAGAGAATCAACTTTATCTTTTTAGTTTTCCATGTGGCTTTTGTTGCTTCAAGACCTTGTTGTATACATGGTGCTAGGGTTTGAACTTATGTACACATGCATGCCAGGCAAGCTCTGTAATTGCCAAGCCACCGCTCCAGCCCTGGATCACTTCTTTTTCATTGCTTCTGTTACATTCATAGCTCATCTACCTCTATTGGTATCAGACCTTAAATTTAAGCTGCATGGATTGCTAGTTGAGGGTTCTACTGATTTTTTACAATACAGGGGCATATGATGTCCTATGATCTGATCCAATTAAATTTAGAGCTCCTTTAAAGGACTGACCTTTGAGATCAGTCTTTGAGACTTGCTCTAATCATGGTAGGACTCTCCTTAGCAACCTCTTTCCCAAGTTTTGTTAAAAGTGTACCTGGTCTGCTGGCTGTGGTGGCACATGTCTGTAGTCTCAGAAGCTTGGGAGGCTGACTGCAGGAGAATCACAAGTTCAAAGCCAGCCTCAGCAACTTAGCAAGACTCTGTCTCAAAAGAAAAAATAAAAAGGGCTGGGGATGGGGATGTGGCTCAGTGATAAGTATCTAACCCAGTACTAAAAAAAAAAAAAAAAAAAAGAAAGAAAGAAAGAAAGGAAAAAGTGCATCTGGTCTACCACTTCCTCTTGTTGCTATCAGTATTCTCTTAGCTGGTGAGCCTCAAAATAGCCATTGTTGCCAGGTATGGCAGTGCACACCTGTAATCACAGTGACTCAGAAGGCTGAGGCAGGAGGATTGCAACTTCAAACCTAGCCTCAGCAACTTAGCAAGGCCCTTCCTTAGTGAGGCTG
>PVKS010002653.1:0-13548 GCA_004027875.1 Aplodontia rufa | reverse complement strand
GCCCTGGTTTGGGAGGAAGGGATTGAGGGGTGGTTCAGCAGTATCATGCTTACTTGGCATGGGCAAGGACATGTGTTCAACTACAGCACCACAAACTGTGTGTCGGAAGGACTGGAACAGTGGCTTAGCAGTTACAGCCTTTGCCTGGCATGTGCAAGAATGCAGGTTCATACCCCAGCACCACATACACAAGGAAGTGTTAGAGCAATGAAGGACACATGAAAGACTACATAAAATTGATTCTCTCTCTCTCTCTCTCTCTCACTGTCCCTCTCCCTCTTAAAAAAAAACTAAGTGTCAGAGAAACAAAAAAATTAGATGAAAAGATAAATAAAATTCATTCTTTTTTTTCTCTCTCTCCCTCTTAAAAAAAAGAACATAATATCTCTTCTAAGGCACTACTACCAAAAAAACACATACTTTGAACTTAATTGTGAAGAAACATTACACTAACCCAAATTGAGAGCTATTGTAGCACATTTTCTGTTGCTATAACAGAGTACCAGTAGCCTTTATGATTTATAAAGTGAAAAGGTTTATTTTGGCTCAGAGTCCTGAAAGTCCAAGAGCATGGTACTGGCATTCGCTTGGCTTTGGTGAGGGCCTCATGCAGCTTTCAACTCATGGTAGAAAGAAGAGCAAGCACGCATGTGCAGAAGAGATCACTTGGCAACGGTGGAAGCAAAAGAAAGACAAGGTAGTTAAACTCATTTTTATAACAACCCACTCTCACAGTAATGAATCCAGTCCTAACAAGAACACATTCCCCCAATAAAGACATTAATTCCTCATGACTAAATCACCTCCTGAAGGACCCACCACCTCGCAACACTTTTAGACTGGGAACCAAATTTCAACATGAATTTTGATAGGGACAAATTACATCCACACTATAGCAAGAAAAAAAAATCTACAAAATGATTGGTTCATACACCTTAAAAATGGCAAATTTGTGAAATACAAAAAAAATATTGAGAACCTAGTCTAGATTTAAATTTTTCTTTTTAGATAGACAACTGAATGCAGTATGTGGTCTATGGTTGTCTCTTGGAGCAGAAAGGAAACAGAGTAAAGGGAATAATTTTTCTATTCTATTTTCTTTCATTTTTTTCTCCAAAAGACACTATCGGTACAATTGGTAAAGCATAGACTGTGTGGATTTGATGGTGGTTTTTTTGTCAGTGTTAAAATTCTGATCTTGATGAGTGCACTGTGGATGTTCAGTACAGTATCTTAGGGAGAGCCTTAGTATGAGGACTAATTATAGGCATTAAATTCCTAAGCAATTAAGAGTCTGCCCCATACAGTTTATTGTTGTGTGCAGTTTTGTTACTTAACTCTGGCAGACAATGCTTGGTCCCTCAGGACATTCTGTATTTGTAACACTTATAAGGCTTAATATAATGTCAGAAAGATTTGGTTTTGCACCAGACATTGAATTAGATCTGAATTTGCCAGTTACTGTGCCACACAAAGGAATGCAAAGAGATATGAGACCCAGGTCCACACCATTCTAGAATGGTCCATTCTGGTGGGAGAAGCTGAAAAATCCTTTACAGGTAAGATCAAGAAGAGGTCCTATGAACTAATGGGACCGTTAGCCAGGTGTGGTGGCACACGCCTATAATCACAGGTACTTGGGAAGCTGAGGCAGGATGATTGCAAGTTCAAAGCCAGCCTCAGCAACTTAGCGAGGCCCTAAGCAATTTAGCAAGATCCTGTCTCAAAACAAAAAATAAAGGCTGAAGTAGTGGCTGAGTACTTTGACTAGCAAGTGTAAGTACATGGGTTCAAATCCTAGCACCATGTACACAGCAAAATGCCAAAGCTACAAAAGTCACATGAAAAATGAAATAAAATTGTTCCTCTCTCTCTCTCTTTAAAAAAAATTAAAATAAAATATAAGAAAGCCGCTGGGGATGTGGCTCAGTGGTTAAGCGCCATACAACAGAATATCATGCAGCCATTAAAAAGGACTGATTTTTCTGTGGTCACAACTGTAGGTCACAATTGTGGATACTTGGAAAGGGATGTTTCCAAGAGGGACAGAAGGAGCCTACTGGGAGCTGAACATGTTCTGTGTAATGAAGGGTTGGTAGTGACACAGTTTAGAACACTTGTGAAAAATCATTGAGCTCCTTAAGATTTGAGTACTTACGACTTATGCACTTTGTATAAGGATGACTGATTTTAAAAAAGATGGGGGGGACAGTGAAAGAGAGAAAGAGAATCAATTTTATTTAATTTTCATGTGGCTTTCTTTGCTCTGACACCTCATTGTGCATGAAGTGCTGGGAATCAAACCTGTGTCCTTGCACATGCCAGGCAAGCACCGTAACAACTGAGCCATATTTCTAGACCCAGTATGACTGAATTTTAAAAGAGCTTTTAAAACTTAATTCTGAACTTCTTAATAAGGAATTGCCTCTAGAGTACTTTAAGTGAAAAATGCATGTAGAATAGTGTTGTGGAATGCAATACTTAAGGTTTTCAGTAAAGTTAATAGATACACATCAGTCCTTGCCTGTGCCTGGAATTTCATTAGAAGATAGTACAAGAAATACCAGGAGATAAGAACTGAGTGACTGGGGAACTGGGGCTAGGAACACACATAGGGAAGCGGGAAATATAAATGTGAAGAGAAAGCGTGAGAATATCCATTGGTATTTTATTTTATTTTTGTACTGGGGATTGGACCCAAAGGTGCTTTACCACTGAGCTACATCCCCAGTTCTTTTTATTTTTTATTTTGAGACCAAATCTCAAAATGTTGAACTCAGTTGCTGAGGCTGGCCTTAAACGTGTAATCTTCCTGCCTCAGCTTCCTGAGTTGCTGGGGTTACAGGTGTGAACCACCAGGCCTAAGTCCTTTGGTACTTTAATACCTCAGGCTACCTCTATAGCTTGTGTTTAAATCAAGAAATGAGGCTTATGCAAATACATGATCTAGGAAGGATACATATTCTAGGAGAACTGCTTTATAGTTATGTTTTTCTTCATAAATTAAACACCTCTGAATCCTATGTGAGACTTCACAATTCAATTTTCTGATAGATTTAAAACTGAGCACGAGTATCCACTCATTAAAATTGGTAGGTGTATGTATATGAAAGACCTATCATGAAGAGAAAAATCTTGTGAAATTGGCTTTGATGTCCCTACCCTCCTTCTTGTGGCAGTATACTGCCCCCTAGTGTCTGGTTAACAAATGACATCAAACCCATTCTCAAGTAAATTCAGAAATAAGGGAATAAAGACTGTAGAGGTGCCATTTTATTGATAATGCCATTTTATTGAAAAACGTATTGGAAAAGAATCTGAGCTGTAAGTGGTGGCACATGCCTGTAATCCTAGCAACTCAGGAGGCTGATGCAGGAAGATCTCAAGTTCAAAGCCAGTCTCAGCAACTTAGCAAGGCCCTAAGCAACTTACTGAGCCCCTGTCTCAAAATTAATAATAATAATAATAATAATAATAATAATAATAATAATAATAATGGCTAGGGATGTGGCTCAATGATTAAGCACCCCTGGGTCAATCCCCAATACAAAAAAAAAGAAAAAGAAAAAAGACACCAGTTTACACACATGCACAAATGTTTATGTATGTATTACCTCTGAAGTATATAAATAAACTGTTAACAGTATTTGCCTCCAGAAAGCGGAACTGGGTGACTGGAAAAACTATCATGATATATTATTTTGTATCATTTCAAATTTTGAGCCATGTAATATATTTCTACTTGAAAATACAATAAAACTTTAAAAAGAAAAATTCTGACTGTTAAGTTTTACAAGTAGGTTGACAGAGGGGAGTTTTTCATTTATTAATTCACGTATTTAACAAATATTTCTTGAAAGCTTTCTTTGTGCAGGGCACTGTCTGGAAGAGTGAAGGTGAGGAAAACAGATACATTCTTGCCCTCCTGGAATTTTCTACACTACTAAGAGAGTGTTCTTAGACACCACATGTTGAAGGAAGCAGAGCCCACAATGATCACATGGGACAGAGGCTCCTGACTGTGGATCAGTGTGTGAGGAGCAATCTTCTGTATGCTTCAAACCTGTGTTGGGTGTCTTTGTTTTAACACTTTAAGATTTTTCTTAATTTATGACACTAAACAAGTGTAATCTAACAGACATTTCATTGGCCCAAGAGCTAAAGCACATAATTTCCCCCCAATATCATAAAAAACTTAAAATGAGTAGCCACAAACGTGGCAATAAAATGTGACTCAACAAATTTCAAAGCATAGGTATCATAGAAATTATATTGCCTATCTATGATGCAATCAAGTGGGAATTCATCTATGAAAAAGTTAATTTCAAAATTAATCCCAAAATATAACACATTTTTAAATAACATATCCAACAGAGAAACAGTATAATAATGGAATTTTTAAAAATGCTTCAAACTGACAATATAAAAATACATGATAGTAAAGTTTGTGGGACACAGACTGGAGCAGTGGCTCAGTGATTACTGTGCTTGCCTGCCATGTGTGAGGACATGGGTTTGAACCCAAGCACCATGTACACAACAAAGTACTGGAGCAACGAAAGCCACATGAAAAACTAAATAAAATTGATCCTCTCTCTCTCTGTCTCTTCCCGTCCTTCCTCTCTTCATCTCTCTTTAAAAAAAAAAAAGAAAGAAAAATACAGAAGAGGCAAACCTTATACATTTAGAAGCTTTAAATAAGAAAATCTGCAATTCATTTTTGTAAGGCTAATAAAATCTTGTTAGCATACTCAAGCACATATAAGAAAGAATATTAGAAGTCAGTCTCTTTCATAAATATGGAAACAAAAAGCCTAAACACAATGCTAGCAAATCAAATCCAGCAATGCATTTTTTAAAAGTATGCTTTGTATTGAGAATGTAGGAATGATTCAGCATTAGAATTTAATTTGCTAAACCAGGCTTGGGGTGCACAATGGTAATCCCAGCTACCCGGGAGGCTAAGGCAGGTGTGTCACAAGCCAGACTGGGCAACTCAGCAAGACCCTGTCTCAAAATAAAAAAATAAAAATTTAGGCCTGAGGCTGTAGCTCAGTGGTAGAGCACCCCTGGGCTCAATCTCCAGTACCAAATAATAATAATTTCACACATTAACAAATTAATGGAAAAAAGCCTTGATTCTCTCAAAAATGAAATGCACAAAATAAAATTCAATATTCATTAATGATTTTTTAAAACTCTTAAAATACAAAGACAAGAAAATCTTGATTTGATAAAGGGTAGCATCATACTTAATGGTAGAATGTTAAAGGCCTCTAGGGAGAGGGAAAGTAAATCAGCAGGACAATTCATTCATATCAGTCTCTTCCTATTTAGATATTTAATGAATCACACAGAGCATTACTCATCTGTGATACACCTATTCTTGGTGTCTCAACCACATTGTCACTACAATGCAAGGTGATCCTGGACAGACAATCTATCAGAAAGCCAAAAGAGAGCACACAATGGCCAACCTGTAGGTAGGAATAATAAATACCATTTCCCTTGGACAAAGGTGAGTTTTCACTTCCATTCTTTCATGTACATACTAGATTTTGGGAAAAAATGGAAAGCTATGCATAAGCAAAGAAGGTCTGACTTTCCTAGGGAGTAAGGGAATGGATTTGGGGATTCCAAGATGGCAAGCTACAGGAATGCTGCTTCTCATTTGGCTCCATGATCAGATGAAAAAGCTCCAGGACAGCTCATTGCTAAGTGGTGCGTATAGGGGAAAATCATCACCAGAACACAGTGCTAGTTAGAGGAGATTTTTGGAGGATCAGAGATTTAGGTGGCAAGTGAAGAACAATTCTATTGGTCCCAGCCGGGACATGGCAGCTGCAACTCCCAATCAGCAAGGGAGAGGGGGAGGAGCTGAACCATAATGTGCAATCTGATCTGCCCACAGATAAGTCACATTCTATAAGGAACCATGCATTAGGCTCAACTAGAGATACCCCTATTGCACCTCCACTGCATGAGGAGAGAATAATGTCTCTCAGCTGCCTGCAAAAGGAAAAATCAGCAATCTTTTTTAACAGATTGCCTGGTGGGAGTGAGTCAGCAGTTCAGAGCACAATTCAGTTCAGTCCACAATTCAGTCCACAGTTCAGTCCACAGTTCAGTCCACAATTGCTCCACAAGCCAGGCAAGTTTCAGAGGCTGAACCAGGAAGAGGAGACATGAGACAGGCCCAGTCTCCAATTAGTTCAGGGGGATTCAGGATTGTGGAGTTACATGGTAGCTTTGCTCAGCCCTGGCCACCCCCACCCCCAGACAGAAGGCTCATATGAAAAACTAATGTGGGGCAGGCCCACTGAGACCTCAGTCTGACCCCCCAAAACCTGGAGGGACCAGGAGTGCACCAGCAGAAGGAGCATTGAAAGCATAACAACCCCCTGTGTATAAAAGCCTAAAGACTCCTGAGATTCAGATCTCCAGGGAGGCAGGCAAAGGCCAGCCCTCAAGGCATTCCTTAATCTGATCTCATCCAGAAATTGCCACCCAGAAAGCCCAGGAGTCTGAGCTAGACATCTTGTCCTCTACTTGAGATCACATAATTCCAGACTAAGAGACCCTGCTAGCAAAATTCAGGTGGACAGTGAACATCTACTCCCAACGTGCAGAGAGACAACCTCAGTGATCAGAGTTCCAAGTTTTCATTAAGAATCGTTATTTATTTTAATTATTTTCCTTTCTTTCCTGTTTTTGACTTGTATTATGGTGCCATCTGGAGAAGTCGATTGGTTCATGGATATATAAACATACTAGCTGCGGGGAGGGTTTTCTCTTTTTTAATTTTTTGTTTTGTTTTATTGGGGATTTTTTCAGTTGTTTTTTACTGGGTTTTTCTTTACTTTTCTTTTCTTCTTCTCTTCTTTTTCCCTTTTGTTTCTTCTATCTATACTCCCTTCATTTCTGAGCATTTTCTTCAATGTAAATGTGTATCCTTGTGCTGCCTGCTGAGGGCTGAGATTTTGATCAGTTTATTTAGTATTTGAATTGCATTGTGCCCCAGTTGCAAAATTTTCCTGTACTTGTTTCTACCCTTTCATATGCTATCACCCAAATCCTATTAATATCGCTTTCACCCTTCCTGCACTTTGCTACTTTTGTCTCTTCTTTCTCCAGGTATTTTTTCTTTTTTATTCTCCAGCAAATCCTTCACCTCTTCTACTTTCTTTCTGTACATGCTCAGATATTACAACCACCTCTCTAACTTCCTCTTACTTTCCCTTCTCTCTCAGGCTTCTAGTTAGTTTATACATTTGACTCCCCATCATTAATGCTGTGTAACCATTACCACTGTGAATGCCAAATTCAAAACTATTGTATGCTTTGAAACCTGATTAAGGTGATGGTTAAATACTATTGTTGCCAAAAGTAATGACTAACACTACCATTCATTTTAAATGTGAAATTTAGCATTGTGATATAGTCAGTACTAAATAACCAGTTTAATACTGTTTATAGTATGCATTGGTTGTTCATAATGATGATTTCATACTAGCTCATGAGGAGCTGGAAATTTTAAGGGACACTAACAGTTCACAGATTAGGGATTGGACTTCTGAACTCAACTTTCCTGACACCACCCAAACCAAGTAAAGGATGGGACAAAACTCCCAATCCACCAGCAAAGCCCCAAAGAGGAACAACCAGACAGAGAATTCAAGAATTCACTTCAGTTTAAGAAGCTAGAAGAAGCCTATGCAGACCTCAACTTGCACCCATGTGTGCCCAGGACTCCAGTCCTACTGCAGCTGGTGCACCGGACACCCCGGAGGACCCCACAACCCAGACACCACTGAGCTCTCACATATACCTGCCAGGCCCAGATATTTTGGGCCCATCCCACCACCAAGAACCCCAGATGCCAGCACAGCACATAGGTTGGTCCATTCTGGCCCACCCCACACCTGTGGGACCCTAGCACCCAGCAATACAACCCTACTGCTTAACTCCAACAAGGCAGCCCCAGAAACCTCTCCAGGTGCCAAGTCTCAGTCCTGGAACACAGATGCAAAAGTTGGGAAAAAACAAGACTCCAGGCAGAAACAGCATTCTGGAAGAACAATGGTCAGTAGAGAGGTGGTGTCTGACCCAACCCTTGATGTGTAAGGAAGAAGAACCCAGAGACTTGTATTGCTTCCACACAGGGAGCACCAATTCAAAGATCCAGAAGAAGCTTTTCAAAGATGAAGAAACAAACTAGAAGAGCTTCCCCTCAAACCCACAACTCCCCTAGCAAGGAACCCCACAGCCAGGGAGCAAGATGAAAGTCTAGAATAAATTATCAATGATCAGATAATAAAAGAGCAATGAACTAAAAGAAAGTCTAATGAAGGTACTAAGTGAAAAAACTCAAGAGATGAAAAGCTCTATTAAAAAAGAAATAAACATACTCAAAAAGGAAGTAACAGATAAAATCTGCAGTCAATGACATGAGAGGAATCACGGAAGAATTTAGTAATAGACTAACTTCTATGGAAAACAGAACCTCAGCTCTTGAAGAAAGAACTTCTGAAAGTGAGGACAGGTTGAGGAAGCTTGAATGCATGAATGAGAAAAACCAAAAAAACAACTCACAGATCATGAACAGAAATTTCAAAATGTCTGGGATGAAGAGAAGAAACAATATAAGAGTAATTGGAATACAGGAAGAAATTGAAACACAAATAAATGGGATAAGGATAAGGAATATTCTCAATGAAATAGTTAAAGAAAAATTTTCCCATGTAAAAATAGAGTCAGATATGCTCATCCAGGAAGCTTATAGGACATCCAATAGGCCCAATCAAATGAGATGCTCACCAAGACACATCATATTCAAAATGTACAACAGGGAAATCAAGGGAAAAACATTGAAAGCTGCAAGGAAGAAAAAGCCAAATGACATTCAGAGGCAAACCTATAAGAATCAGTTCTGACTTTTCAGCTCAGACTCTGGAAGCAAGATCTTTCAACATCTAAATGACCACAACATGCAACCAACAATACTATACTCAGCAAAACAGCTTCAACAGCTTCACATTCAAGGGGGAAATAAGAATTTTTCATCATAAGATCAAACTTGCAGCATTCGTGAACACAAAACTAGCATTACAAAGAATCCTCAAAGATAAACTCCAGGTAGAAGAACAAGCAAACATTTCTCAGAACCCACAAATAGAGGAAATTCAATAAAGGTACATGCTATCAATAGACAACTAAAACAGCACAGAACTTACTAATAAAACACAATGATTGTGAACCACAAACACATAACTATTCTAACACTGAATGTGAATGGTCTCAATGCAACAATCAAAAGACACAGAGTAGCAGACTGGATTAAAAAACAAAACCCAATAATATGCTGCTTACAGGAAACCTACCTTACAGCCAATAACACTCACAGATTAAGGGTGAAAGCATGGAAAAAACTATACCAGGCATACAGCCCAAGAAAGCAAGCTGGAGATGCAATACTTACATCTGACAAAGTGGATTTCAAGCATAAATTCACCAGAAGAGATAAAGAAGGCCACTACATATTAGTAAAGGGAACAATACAATAGGAAGATATAACCATAGTAAATACATACACTCCAAACACCAATGCACCCAATTGTGTGGAAAAATTACTTCAAGGCATAAAATCACTTATAGACCTCAACATGATAGTACTGGGAGACTTTAATACTCCTCTATCATCAATAGATCATCAAAGCAAAAAAAAAAAAAAAAAACAATAAGGAGAACTCCAGACTAAACAACACCATAAATCAAACAGACTTAACAGACACAATATTCCACTCCAATTTGGTAGAGTATACCTGCTTCTCAGCAGCACAAGGATCCTTCTCCAAAATAGATCATATTCTAGTTCACAAAAGAAATCTCAGCAAATATAAAATAGTAGACATTATTCCATTATTTCTATCAGACCATGATGCAAAGACCCTAGCAATTAACAGCAAAAACCATAGTAGAAAACACAAGAAGATTGAATAACACCCTATTAAATGAAGAATGGATCCAAGAAGTCATGAGAACAGAAATTAAGGAATTCTTGGAAGAGAATGAGAATGAAGACACAACATATCGAAACCTCTGGGACAGTATGAAAGCATTCTTAAGTGGCAAATTTATAGCACTGAATGTCTACATTAAAAATCAGGAGAGGGGCTGCAGCAGTGGCTCAGCAGTTACGGCACTTGCCTGGCATGCGCAAGTGCTCGAGTTCAAACCCCAGCACCACGAACACAACGAAGTCTCCGAGCAACGAAAGCCATGTGGAAAAACTATATAAAAATTGATTCTCTCTGTCTCTTTCTCTCTCACTGTCCCTTCTTTCTTTAAAAAAAAAAATCAGGAGAGATCCCCAACAAATAAGCTTATGCTCCAACTCGAATCTCTACAAAAGGAAGAAGAGGTCTAATCCCAATGCCAGCAGAAGACAATAAATAATCAAGATCAAAGATGTAATCAATGAAATTGAGAACAAAAAAAAGCAATAAAAAGAATCGATGAAACAAAGAGCTAGTTCTTCAAAAAATGAATAAAATTGACAGACCCCTAGCTAATATAACTAAAAGAAGGAGAGAATCAAAGCAAATCAACAAGATTACCAATGAAAAGGGGTGATCACCACTGACCCCAATGAAATCAGATTATCAGAACATATTTTGAAAAACTATACTTCTCTAAATCAGATAATCTGGAAGACATGGACAAATTTCTAGAAACATACAACATCCCTAAATTGACACATGATGAAATTGAAATCCTAAACAGTCCAATAACAGGCATTGAAATCTACACAGGAATTACAAATCTTCCAAAGAAGGGACTGGAGCAGTGGCTCAGCAGTTACAGCACTTGCCTGACATGCATGAGTATGCAAGTTCAAACCCCAACACTATCTACACAATAAAGTGTCTAAGTGATTCTCTGTGTGTGTGTGTGTGTCTCTCTCTCTCTCTCTCTTTTTAAAAAAAAAATCTTCCAAAGAAGAAAAGCCCAGATCCTGATGGATTCCCCACCGAGTTTAACCACACCTTTGAAGAAGAGTTAATACCTCTCTTTATTAAGCTAGTCCAAAAAATTGAAAGAGAGGGAACTCTCCCACTTTTTACAAAGCAACCATAACTCTGATACCAAAACCCAACAAAGACACATCAAAAAAAGAAAACTACAGACCAATATCCTTGATGAACATTAATGCAAAAATCCTTAATAAACTTCTCACAAACCACATTCAAAAACACATCAAGAAGAGAATTCATCACAATCAAGCAGGCTTCATTCCAGGTATGCAAGGCTGGTTCAACATATGCAAATCAATAAATGCGATTCATCACTGAAACAGAATTAAGGACCAAAAACATGATCATCTCAATAGATGCAGAAAAGGCCTTTGATAAAATCCAGCACCCATTTATGCTCAAAACTCTAGAGAAACTAGGGATAAAAGGAACTTAACTTAACTTTGTGAGGGTCATATATGCTCAAACCCCAACTAGTATAACACTAAATGGAGAAAAGTTGAAAGCATTTCCACTAAACTTAGGAATAAGACAAGGCTGCCCACTCTCAACACTTTTACTCAATATAGTCCTCAAGACTTTGGCTGGAGCAATCAAGCAAGAGAAGGAAATCAAAAGGCTAAGAATAGGAAGGGAGGGGGCTGTAGTGGTGGCTCAGCAGATACAGTGCTTGCCTGGCATTCGCAAGTATGCAAGTTCAAACCCCAGCACCATGTACACAACAAAGTCTCGGAGCACCAAAAGCTACATGCAAAACTAAATAAAAATTGAGTCTCTCTCTCTGTCTCTCTCTTTCTCCCCTCTCCCTGCTCTTTTTTCTCTCTCTCTATCTCACTATCCATCTCTCTTTAAAAAAAAAGAAAGAAAGAAAGAATAGGAAGGGAGGAAATCCCTTTTTGCTGATGATGACATGATCCTCTATCTGGAAGATCCAAAAAACTCCACCAGAAAATTGCTAGAGTTAATGAATAGATTTAGCAAAATAGCAGGCTACAAGATCAACACCCATAAATCAATAGCTTTTCTATATGCTAACAACATTAGGACAAGAGAAGAAATCAGGAAATTGGTCCCATTCACAATATCCTCTAAAAGAATAAAATACTTGAGAATTAATCTAACAAGAGAAGTAAAAGACCTCTATAATGGAAACTATTGAATACTAAAAACAGAAATTGAAGCAGACCTGAGAAGATGGAAAGATGTTCCATGCTCTTGGTAATAAATAATTAATATAATTAAAATGGCCATTCTGCCAAAAAGCACTACACAGATTCAATGCAATCCCCATCAAGATTCCAATGTCATTCTTTACAGATAGAGAAAAAGCAATTCTCAATTTCATTTGGAACAACAAGAAACCCAAAATAACCAAAGCTTTACTAAGTAAGAAAGATGAAACAGGTGGTTTTGCAATACCAGATCTAAAATTATACTATACAGCTGTAGTATTAAAAACATCATAGTAATAGTAGCAAAATAGGAATGAAGGCCAATGGAATAGAAGACTCTGAAACAAACTCACAAATCTTTAAACATGTGATCTTTGACAAAAGAGGTGAAAATATAACATAGGAGAGATTGCCTATTCAACAAATGGTGCTGGACAAACTGGACAGCCACTTGCAGAAAATTGAAATTAGACCCTTATCTCTTACCTTGAATAAAAATCAAATCTAACTGGATCAAGGAATTAGGAATTAAACCAGCTACCATACAACTGCTAGAAGAAAAATTAGGACTAACACTCCAGCATTTGGGAGTTGGCAATAACTTTCTCAATGAGACTCCCAAAAGTAAAGAATTGAAGTTAAGAATTAATGAGTGGGAAGATGGCGTTCTGAAGACAAAGGCTTTCCCTGCACCTCCGCGACTGATCGGGATTTCTCCAACTTCCCGCCAGTATTTCCAGGTGCGTTTGGGGAGATTGGTAATATAAACCACCAGTCCTAATCTTGGCAGTAGATTTGAGAAACAGAAACTTGGACGCGACCTAGGGATTTGTTCTGACCTGTCTCGGCTGCAGCGCGGCAACAGCCGCCACGCCTACACTCCAGCCAGCCGGAGCCACATCTACAAAAGAAAAACCCCGCGCAACTTTAAAATCAGCGTTCTCCAAGGACCTCTCTGGGACCTGCTTTCCGTTTTGCGACGAGATCGGAGACTGGAAATACTATTAAAGCAAGCGCTCGAGCGGCTAGCACGGAGGAGGCGGGGCGGATTCAGCTGGGGCCCTGTCTGCTTGCTGGTTGCCACACTCCCAGCCCGCCCGACCAGGGCGGGACCTCTTTGGGACCGCAGAGCAAGCCCCGTCAAGAAGTGGCGGAGATCCAGGGAGGAGACGGGACCAGAAGGCTTGGCTGAAGCCCTAGGGAAGTTGTGGGAGCAGCGAGGGAGGAGGAGCATCCATTTTTGAGACCACACTTCCTGCTCTGGACCAGCCCCCTCCCCAGGTCTGCAAAACAGGCTCATAGGACAGCGCCTGGATTCAGCAGATGAACACAGGCAGTCTCAG